>JARYHS010013630.1:216535750-216634231 GCA_031002005.1 Vandiemenella viatica
AGAGCTTTAATAATCAGATGATTTATACTGCGTAACATTTATGCTGTTCATTTTCGTTCATCATAAATTCCCATTGGCCATTAAATGGATCGCACATCCGGAGCAAGTTCAAATGTAATAGCATTAAAAATAAATAGATTGAAACCACACACTAAAATTCAGCTATCATAAACTGGGAACAGTTAATTAGGTATGTGTACTCTACACTTATAGCACCTGTGGCGTAGTTGGTGGTAGAGATATGATGGATGTTAAGTTTATATTTAAAATATTCTTCCTTCATAATAGTTGGATGATGTAAGTTTTATCTTGAAGAAACCTGAATACTTGTGACTGCGCCTTTTACTGTTCATGAATCAACCGTTTTGTGATTAAATACGCTTTAACATCGCTAACCAGAAATTATCCACTCACAGCAACTGTCGTTTTGCTGCTCATAATCCAGGCTTTGTATTCGCAGATATTCCAGTTGTAAAGAGCCCGACTTTAGTACTGGCGTAAAACCTGCTTGTGTGCATTTGAAACATGCTTATGAAGTTACAAACTGTAGACTGTGTATACTGGTGTGCCAAAGCGGGATAAACTGCTACGTAGCAAAAGCAGTAGAAGTTTTTTACTGAAGTTTGAAAGTTTAAAAAAATTTACCTATAAAACTTGCTGGGAATCACTAAATATGAAATTTCACGGATATCTGTTAACTAAATAGCGCTCAAGGTTTTCGGCTACAACTGACAGAAAACTGTTTATTTCTCTTGCACGATTGCTACACTCGCTTACGTAATCAAGCAAAACAATTCAAGGGATGCTAATTAGCAGGGATTGTTACGTTCATTTAATTTCTGCAGTTTTGCGGTTAATGTAAAAAATACTTGCCACCGCTACTGCTGTATCATCAGATCTAAAACGCAAAGTTACACAGTTCTACACGTTATACTGCAAAACAAAATGCCACATTATATTAATATAAAATTATTTTGTGGTATTTATCAGCATATAAAGCTAGTTTATTTTCATCGCCTTTTTTATTATTATTATTTAGTTCCATGCCAGTGGGCGTGTAGCACATAACGCACCGATAAATTTGTCATCTCCACAGTCCGTATCGACTGTTACCATGACAACGTTTATTTTTCTTCTTCATTCCTTTTTTATTCTTTTAGTCTTATATATAATAATTTTTTTCCACTGAAGTATATAAATCGATTGATTAAAAAGAAAATGGCGAATGACTTCAAACAGGCCAGTTCTTCAATTACAAAGCATACGCGCATTTGTTCGGATATTGCTATTTTTTATCTACGTGGTCCCACTTGTTTAAGCTAGTCATTCTTCCGAAGAAGACCTGACCAGATCCTCGAATTTTGTGATTTAGTCTGATACAAACTATTATTATTTACTGTTGTAACATTTTTCTAAAGCTCTGAATTATTATAAGAATTGTGAAATCGTGTTTTGTAATGGGAAACAATAATTTAACAATTGTCAGCACTGCTTACAGTAACAAAAAACAAAAGACTTCATGACCTATATAGATAATTGTTGCACTTTTTAAAATTAAAGGATAACTTCATTCCTACAAAACGCAACTGATATAGTTGTCGTTTAGAGCAGTGGTTCCCAAATGGTGGTCCACGGAACCCTGGGTTTCCGTGGAAGTGGCACAAGGGTTCCATGTTCCATCCGAGAATTAAATAAAATGTTCGTTGAAAGGAGTCATAACCGCGCCGTGAGAAGGCTGTCATGGTTCTGCTTCCGTTTGTGATGACTTACCGAAGTGTGACTGGTTTCTCAGCTTATGCTTATAAAAATAGGGATCCGCCAAAAAATGTATGATCAATTATGGTTCCGTGACCAAAAGGAAATTGGGAACCGCTGTTTTAGAGGATACGACAATTCAAATGATTCTGATCTTGGGGACATAGTGACTGACCAGTGTAATAGACTAATTCAAATGGGACAAAAATTTGAGGGAAATAAATCCCATTGTAAGAGTATGATGAACTCGATCACAGAACTAATCTCATTTTAGAAAATGTTGACACAAAGTATACAATCATTCGATCTATACAATATCCATCTTGCAAATATATACAAACTTAGAAAACAGTGGTTACTAGCACAAGAGCTATTTTCTACGAGCCATCAACGAAAAATCAAGCTGATCATAATCTTTTTTTATCTTCACGATATTTCCAAGAAATCAGCAATATAATGGTAATATTTATTGATTGCATTAATGCGGAATATAAATAAAGAAATCTGAAAATTAAAATAATACGGAGGCCTAATGAATTGAAAATTAATTTAATATAAACATTAATTTCCTCTCATTTAAATTTTTTAGATGTATTTAAGACAGTTTTTGACTCGTGAGTCATGTGAGAGTAACTGGAGAGTGTAACATCAGTCGTTTACGGGTTGGGAGGCACGTTGAATACAGTGTGTAATCAATGTTCACCAGCACTCGTCGAATGTGAACTGCGGTGTGAGTTGTAGCCACCCACTCGTAGCGATGGCTGGAGTGGGATCTAGATAGTAGCTAGAGGTAATGTTTGTCCGAGGTGGGAACACATTACCAGCCGGGTGGCAGATGTTTCCTTCGTCACGAGCCATCTTCCAACCTGTTTCTCTCTCCTTTTCTGTTTATTGCTCTACGTCGACGTTATTGGAGGCGGCATAGGACTGAGCGCAAGGAACAGCAGGGAATTCGGTCACGACTTTTAATGGAATCTACTGGTGTGGTATGGGGAAAATATGGAAAACCCAAATCTGGATGGCCAGACGGGGTTTCGAACCGGCTTCCTCCCGAGTGCGAGGCCAGAGTGACCCTTTCCTCCTGATTTGAAATCTTCATCCACTTCTCAGTGTTTTCGGCGCATACACATATTAGGGCTTTGTTTGAGATGATAATCTGCTCAGCATCAAAGAATTCCACAGAGCTACCCTATTTGTAACTGAACCAAAACAAAAAATCTGGCCGGTATAATTCATAGCTTATCTGAACCCCAACTCACCGAGCTATTAACATTACGCGAATAGATGGAGAGAGTTTCCAATTTTGCTGCATCGATCTCAGTCTGGTTTATTGTACACCGACTGATAAAAGAAACGGCTCCCTCTACCTTACTGCCGTTTAGGTCGAACAGGTTCTCAAGGAGACTTTCCGCGTGTTCTTAGTGAGAAGCGCTGTACAATAATACATTTTGGGGTACTTTGGAGTAGATTAGCAAATCCAACTTCAACTTTCCACCGAGATTATCTCTTCATAGGTCCTTTCAATTTAATGAAAACACAGAGAGAAAGAATAATTTGTTCTCTTACATTAGAGTGCACAATAATAGTCTTCCTCCAATAACCTTTTATTTCCTAAACTTCTTGTTGGCCTACAAAGAGGCTTGTTACCTACGATTGTTAGTTTCCTAGACGCATCTTTTTCCCGGAATTCGGGGAAGAAGACATGGACAATCCCACCACAGCTATAATATCAACAACTATCTGATTCTTTTATTATTGCAGATGAAGATATTTTTTGTCTTTTTACTGCCCCACGGGATAACTGGAGGTATTTTTACTTCAGATTTATCGAGTGGAGTGCATATCTTTATGTGTTGTTTTTGGAATCGGCCGAAAGTCTTGTCTGCAGAAGTTACAATAAGCGTGACTTTATGTTTTATCGATAATTACTTGCCATACTTGTTTGATCTCTACTTTCTGCACCATATTAAATGTGGCTCTAGTTCCGTTCAGGTATTAGTACCATCCATTTAGAATCTTAACATTTACCACTTTGTGTAAATACTTGCTGTTTACGAGCAAATGTGTAAATAATTTAAATCCCATAATATATAAGAGAATTATGTTTAACAAATCAATGTTGTTCTTAATCTTCATATTTTCTGGTCACTTTGCTTTTCAGTTTATCGTTAATCCTTAATGCCTCGCTACTTTATCGTCTGAGAAATACGCAGTTATGGCTCGTTTACTCTTTCTTATCACCAGAGAAGAGAGAGATTTTGCTTTTCGTGTTCCGCGTAAATTATTTATAGAACCTAAAAGAAGTTTCATCGCAGTTCCGAAGTGGATACGACTGAGTGAAAAAGCTTACATGTTTGCTAAACTAGTTCTTGGAAAATAGTACCAAAAGAATAATTGATAACGAATAGCAGATATTATTTTCTGCCAAGTAATTTTGTTACTTGAGATTTTGTTATCTCTGACGAGCGGATGGCATGTATTGGAATAATAAAATCCTCTCGGGTGTCCAGCCGGTTGGTGTTGTATAAAGACGACGTTTCGACAGCTAGATTTGCCGTCTTCATCAGGTGTCAGGTCCCTTATAACTGTCGCAAGCTGACTGTCACCGCCTAGAGTGGACACCCGAGAGGATTTTATTGCACCAGTACACCGGCAAAGTCTCCACTCACACTCGTATTAGACCAGTTTAATTTGAAAAATAGTTTTTTGGATTGGGGAGCGCTATATCTTCCTGGTTATAGTGGTTCTCTGCATTTCTGTGCGGGTATCTTTGCGGTGCTGGCAGCGGCCCACCGCCCGTTGTTATCAACACGGCGAGTGGCGGCCGGCAGACTTGGGGTCGAGTGCTATCCGGCGTTAAGGTAACGGCCGGCGGCAGTTAACGTTTATGCGCAGTACTGCCACTACCGCCGACCCTTAATGAAGACAGCCCGCGTAAATCCGATGACCACCAGGCCGAGTGGGAATGCAGTCGAAAACTGCCTCCCAACTTACTGCAGCCGAACAACTCACCGCCGGAACCCCAGCCCCGGTCGTCTTCGATCGAACCCTAAGATCCTCGTTTGCTGAGACAAAACCAACCGTCTCTGCTTGTAACAAACCTAGGCAGGAAGGACGTGCCCGACAATAGACAGACCGAGCGTGGTGGGTGAACGGTTAACATTATGGCCTCGCATTCGGGAGGACGCCGTTTCGAATCCCCTTCCGGGAATCCAGATTTGGGTTTTCCATGGTTTCCCCAAATCACTCCAGGTGAATGCCGGGATCCTTCCTTCAAAAGTCCATGGCCAAATACCTTCCAGTTCCTTGTCCCCAGTCCAATCCCACCTCTTATGACATCGACGTCGACGAGGCGTGAAGCCATAAGTAAAAAAAAAAAGACAAATAGACAGTAGCAAATTAAAAAGCGTTATGAGTTCCTCAAATTTTTAGTTGAATAGAGTACGTGTACATTATTTATCTTAGAATTTTGCAGATGTAAATGTTGTATATAATAAGTCTAAAAAAATACAAACAACTCTTTCAGCTAAAAAAAAAAGGAAAAAAAAAAAAAAAAAAGATGAGTACTGTTGACGGATGTTTCACAGTTTATATTAGTTCAGACAAAATGAAGAGTCATAATTCCTTCTCGGTCGAAAGTAACTGCATTAGGAAACTGCAGAACCTAAAAGGGCACATCCGTTCTTGTCTAATTGAAAACAAATTATGTATTTAATATTGTAATAATTTTTAATATACATTGCTTCAGTGTGGCTGGTACTTATACTACACAGTGCTGTGGTGCGCGAAACAGCGACGGACGTAAACGGAACAATACACTCGATGACTCTCCCGTCACCGCCAAGAAACGGACCTTACTTCCAACGCTTTTTAGAAAACAGGGTGATATGCGGCTACAAAATGCTTACAGCTAGCGAGTAAGTTTCAGATGCCGTCGGACAGGAGATAAACAGATTTATTGGACGCGGCAGGATGCCGCTTATCTAAGTACGTTGGGAAAATACTATTACAACTGGTTTTCAATTGTTTTTATGTGCAGCCAATCAAGGCGTGAGAAAGTTGCGGCTGAGGAGGGTATCTGGAGACTCGCTTAGAAGCCTGCTATACATTGGCATGACCCAGACTTCATACAAGCTGGTTGACTTATCGAGAGACACTCCAGTCATATTCCTCTTAAAGATACTCAAAATATTCTTTGGTACTTTGCGCATTCCATCTTTGCTGTTCGACGGTGAAACGGCGCAACTATTCGTGTCGCCACCAGGAAATGCGTGATTCGCAGACCGTGTATTATGGCGTGCCAGATGTCAGGTGGGTAGCAGTTGCTTCACGGCTGCAGAGGTCCAAATTCCACAGCAAACACGATTTCATAGTGAGAGACTTTTGTAAACCAAGTAACATACCCATGAGATATGCCTATTGCTTTGACTGAAGTAGATATCATGTCATAATCTCGTCAGAAAAAGTTTCTCACGACTCACAAGTAAACACATGAAAGCCCCGACAAGGCACGACACATCTTCCCCAGTGCTACAGCCATCTTGGTATTTGCATCTCCCTACACCATGACTTTTCACACTTGACTGTATTTCATTAATTCGTATTTTATTACTTACTATTCTTAGTCTGTCGTTGCTGAGGAATGCTGCTTCTATTATTATTAGTTTATCGACATATCAATTAGTAATCATATATATTATTTCCATAAGGTGTTATCTCCCTTAATACTTCACCGAAATAAATGAATGAGGTGTCATATTAAATCTTATGGTCGCCACTTTGATCAAATCATATTTTAAGAAAGGAATTTTTCGGAATTCGACCCTTAAAGGGCAAAAATGTCAATATTTCCAAAATTCGTTTTTTGTGTCTCGAGCCTTTTATCTCCATCGATATCTAACCGATATCGATAAATGAAGTAGGATTATGAAGAGTAAAGTCTCAGCTTTGGTGACATCATATATTAAGAAAGATTATTTTTGCAATTCAACCCTTAAAGGGAAAAAATATCAATGGTTCTACAACGCATTTTTGTGTCACGAGCTATTTATCTTCCTTCTTATCTAACTGATATAGATAAATGGAGTATCATATAAAAGAATAAGGTCATCGTCCGTGGTAACATTATATTTTAAGAAAGGAATTTTCAGTAATTCGACCCTTAAAGAGGCAAAAATATCAATATTTCTGAAATGCGTTTTTTGTGTCTCTAGCCATTTATCTCCGTGGATATCTAACCGAAATCGATTAATGAAGTACGATTGTGAAGAGTAAAATCTCCGCTTTGGTGAAATCATATATTAAGAATTTTTTTTTTAATTCAACCCTTAAAGGGAAAAAATATCAACGGTTCTTCAACGCATTTTTTTGTCACGAGTCATTTATCTCCATTAATATATAACCGAAATAGATAAATGAGGTATCATTCTAAAGATTAAGGATCTCCGCTATGGTCACATTTATATTTTAAGAAAGGAATTATCTGAATTGAACCCTTAAAGGCCCAAAATATTAGTATTTTTATATTGCGTTTTTGTGTCTCCAGTCATTTATCTCCCTTGATAATAAAACAAAATTGATAAACGAGATATCATTTAAATGACTGAGGCCTTCGTAAGGTCTTCGGTTCCGTTACATCATATTTTAATAAAGGTATTTTAATAAAATCCTGATCCTTAAAGGAGAAAAGTATTAATATTTCTACAACGAATTTTTCTGTCACGAGTCAATTATCTCCCTTGATACCTAACCGAAATTGATAAATGAGGTATGATTTTAGAGACCAAGGTGTCCGCTTTGGTCACACCATATTTTATAAAAGGAATTTTTTGAATTCAACACGTAAATGGCAAAAGTATTAATATTATTCCTACAACGTGTTTTTTTTTTTTAAAAAAAAAAAAAGAGGATTCATTTATCTCATTCGATACCTAACAGAAATCGATAAATGACATATCGTTTTAACGATTAAGAAAGAATTTTTCGAAATTTGATGCTTGAAGTGGTAGCGCGTATGAGACTGTTCACAGCCATGTCCCTAGATTGCAGCAGCAGATACCACAGGGATGTGAGTAAACTGTTTTTTATAAAATAAGTAGCTTCTCGCTTATTTTTTCCTGTTACGGAAACATTTTTGTTTTGTTTTACAATTCCAATCTAAAAATTTTACTCGCACAGCAACACATGTCACAGAGATGTTGATATGCTGTCTGCATTTTGTTGGTTGTATTCTGTTAAGGTCAAGTGACAATTTTTCGTACATACAGTGTGTTTTAAATTTTTTTAGTTTCGTAATACGTTGTAAGTATTTTGCACATATTACGCTAAACAAAATAAATATTTGCTACAAAAGTGCGGCTCTATTTTTCATTATATTAAAAGCATTCAACCTCAGTATTCATCCTATTTTATTCGCGAAATTTTCGCATGGGCTGTCTAGTAAGTATAATTTAAATATCCCTCAAATCCAGGTACGTCTAATAAACACTTTTTATTTCAGAAACTATTTATACGAAAAGTTATTCGTAGTTTACAGTAACAAGTAAACTACTGAGCATTGCAGAAATTTTTAAGCTTGTTTTTTAATTTTTGGTTTCATAAAACAATAAATGAATAATTTGCGTTAATTCGAGTTTTCAATACGTAATTCCCTGAACATAAAATCATATTCATCGTTCGGTAATGAATTTAGAGAGTCGGGTAGTTTTAATAATTTTTAAGTCAGACCATTATTTTTTTGTCTAATTTGTAAAACATAATTTCTTTCTTTGAACTCAGTTTTTTACGACTTCTGGGAATGGAACATTTATGTTTTTTTTTTATTAAATATATCATGTTTAACGGTTATATATGATTACTCCCTTTTCAGTATTAAAATTACTTAGTTAATACGTTGCACAGGGTATGTAAAGCTTTTCTTCCTAAAAAAAAAAAACGCGATTTGTCACTTAAGAAACTCAGTGTAAGGATAGAAACCAACCGACCGATTAAAAAAGTTGTCATGATATTAATTTGTTCCGTCTGCAATCTATGAAATCCGATTGTAATAATTCGGAATAACTTCTCTACTTTAAGTTGTGCGTCCTCCTACGATTCTTTCGATAAATTAATGACTGTCTGCAGAGTCTCTTCCCAGACCCTGCAGAGGGGATTAAGGCTGATGCCGGAAGACCGTAAAAATAATAATATTACAGTAGCTATTTAATTAGTGACGACAAGGATTATAAGAGCTTCATTTTGTAAGGCTTGGCTAAAAAACTTAATTACCTTTCAATTTATCAGAGGTCTGTGAGGAGAGGAAGACATTTTAATTTCTAAGCTCCAGGGACAAGAAGAAAGAGCACTTAAGGAGGCGCTTAATGAGTAACACAGAAATGGAATTGCGCAGCCCTTGGGAAATAGGTCGCAAGATAAGGAAACGCCCCGGAGCTTTGTCTTTAAACGGTCTTAACAATGCGGCTGTGACGAGCTCGAAATTAACCTCCACTTGCCTCATTAGTATTTATTCGCCGCTAAAAATGAAGAAAAGACGGTATTAAAAACTGACGAGAATCCTGACTGCAAAAATACGTGTGATGTCAGATACCAAACCGCAGACTTTACTACGAGCAGCACTTTTAAGGGCCTATACACACCACAACTTCTTATCCAATTTGGTTGTGCTGTAGTTGAAGATGGACAATATATGGGTATCCCACAAAAAAAACCACAGGAATTATTTTTTAAAAGCTATATATTTTCAATTTTTTTTAGAAAACGACTTTATCCCCTCAAAAATACTCTCCATTACAACTATTCCAATTGTCCCACCGGTGCTTCCACTGTTCCAAACATTTTCTATAGTCATCTTTAGAAATGACTGACAACTCCTCCTTCATTTTTTTCTTGAGCTCTTCAATGTTGTCAAATCGGTGTCATTCAATACCCCTTAAAATAAGAAAAAGTAGCACGGAGCCAGGTCAGATGCGTGGGGCAGCGGAACCATGCCCTTTCTAGCCAAAAATTGCCTAACAGACACAACTGTGTGTGCAGGTGTATTGTCACGATAGAAGAAACAGTCTCCTGTCTGCAACAAATCGGATCTTTTTTGACCACAAAAAAAGTCGGGTGACAATGACGTCTTCCATTGGCTTGACTGTTGCTTTGTTTATGTGTCATAACAATAGCACCATGACAGAAAATCTTGATCAATTTCATGCTGTTGTTTCAAAGCACACCATGTTTCAACTCGACGTTCTTTTTGATTGTCAGTCAGAACCCGAGGAACCAATTTGGCAGCAACCCTTTTCATTCCCAAATCTTCGGTTAAAATTCGCTGAACCAAGCTCCAAGATAACCCACTAATCTGTGACAGTTGATCTGTCGACGGTCTGAGAGCACAAGCTCTGGAATTTTTTTCAACATTTTCGTCGACTTGGGGCAGTTGATGGACGTTCGGAAGAAGGTTTGTCATAAATCGATATGTCGCCATATTTAAACTGAGTGAACCACTTGTACACTAGAGTTTTTTTTGGATAGTGTCATCTTTGTAAGTAGGCCTAAGCTCTTTTGAACATTAAAAAAGTTTAAGCAGCAATTTTACTGAGTAGAAAACAATATTTCAGAACTGCACGTTGTTCACTTAAACTTGTCATCATCAAAAACGAAATAACAAAACAGCGCTAGAGAAAACAATCTCTGTAGACAAAACAAGCGAGGTCGACAACACAGGCGGCAGTCAACTGACAATGAGTTGCACTATAAACGCGTACTACACAAGCTCCACCCACGGCAATGCTATTCCGGTTGTTTTTGGGAACCCTCTCGTATGATGAGAGAAAAAATTACAGGTTGAACAGCTGAGTTGACTAAATCAACCAATTTTGATGTTTGTGAGATGGGCACAATGTTGTGCAAACTTGTTGGAGTTTGTGTGGCCAAGTTCTTCAACCTGGCTGCCAAAGTATCAACATCTGTCTGCTACAATTTCTTACTGAATCTGTATTAGTAATCTCTGTTAGAGGAGTACATGATGGCAACTATCAAAATCAACGATGCATGGAAAACCGTTATACAAAAATTTCGCAGTCTACCGCTACTGTGGAAGGTAAAATGTGATTTATATAAAAACAATAGTTAAAGTAAAATAAGGACTGGAAATAATTGCCAATTGATTTCAAAGAAGTGGAACGGGATTCCACAGTTAAAAGTGTCAAGAAACGTATAAAAATATGCAAACATGCTGCCGATAGGAGACCGGAAGATCTGGAACTTGATACGCAGATATATATGAGCATAGTCTTCGAAACTTTGATAAATAAGTTTTTTATCTGCTCCTGAAAATGAAGAACGGAAACATCAACTTTTTACAAAGAATAAGACAACAATGATAACCCTAAGTAAAGATCAATTTTAATTATTGCTTTGCAATAAAATTGAGTTGGGTAAAATATCGATCTGCTGTACATATTCAAAAGTATCTTAAATATGTATAGCAGATCATCGGTTAACCAACCACCTCTTAACCGAACTCAGTATACAAAGGAAAGTAGTGAACCCATTCATTTAAAGTAATTTAAGATACTCTTTAATTGGAGCTTCTAAGGCAACGTGAAGATTCACGAAATTGTTTCCATCAGTAGTGCTGATTGATAATTACATCACTCGTATCGTATTGTTTAGGATTCTGGGAATTAGGAAGCGTAGATGTGTTGGCGTGTTGTCGGAACGTCTTCGGCGATAACATTTACAGCTTGGCGTCTCCGCGGCGCTCATCACCGCCAAGTGTGGCCTTATCTGCCGGCGTAAAGGAAGATCATAAAATTGCCTTTAGCCGGTCGTAACGCTCGGGAAGTCGCTCTCGAAAACGACCCATTAAGATATCATTTAAATCGGAAGCTAAACGGCCTCACTGCATTTACAACACGATGCGGTGGACAGGATTTGTTTCAAGACTTAATATCACCTTAATGTCTAAGGTACCAATTGCTTGTTGAATGTTGTTCAATATTACTACATTAAGGTTATGAACAATCAACAAAATATCTTTACATTAAGAATTTTAATCTACAGTATAAGGACTAATAACAGACTAATTATTGATTGTAGCCAGGGTCTTAAAATATACCAAGCATGGGCGCTGTAAAATAGGTACATATCTGTAGATTGAAAGATACAAATGCTAATACTGCTTTCTGCTTTGGAAAATGTATAAAGTAGAAAACTAAAACATTTATTCTCTAGGTGCACAAAAATTAAACATAACCCTGAGCAGATATTTTTCCTATTCAAAATGAGTAGCCATATGATTAATCCTTGCCCGATTTTAATCTAAGATATATCAGAGATAATTATAATATTCTTTCAGATAATGTTTTCTCCGACGCATATTGTCAAAAGCCAAGACAGTCGTATATTAGATTACATATGCAACAATCCCTTGCGTCTTTTGTCTGGAGAATGTTTGGTTCCAACACACCTGAGTTGTGTCGCGGGCCGTAGTTCTTACTCCTTTCTCCTTGTAGGCGGTCATTTAGATTCAGCTAAAATATAAACAAAGCTTAATTCATGATTTGTCTCTCAGTAACTATAAAACTTGGCTATGTTTTACTCTTTTTTTCCTTTACGACTCGTTGACGTCATTGCGGCTGGGATTAAACAAAAAAATAGAATAATTCGACTATGATCTTCATGAAGGAACCGTCGCCGTATTCATCTGGAGTGATTTCGGGCAATTATAGATAACCTGGATTTGAATGGCTGGGTAGGGAATGGAACTCCCAAACTCCATGACCGGGCGTAAACCTCATCCGGTGTTCCACTTAAACCTCACACAGATTCCAAATAGTTGCTTTTGTCACATATTATAACGTACTTATTTGTATTGCTTCTGCTTCTCCTCTCATTTTATCACAGGATGCCACCTATTAGTTAATCCGTGCGTTTATTCGATAAACTTAATAATAATAAAAAAACATTAAAACGTCACGTGGTTGTTTCACAACTTAATATACTATACATAAAATTTCACTTTTATAACATTTCAATCTCCTTGTACTTGAATTTCAATAATCAGATCTATTAATTTTTACGCACAGCCATAAGCCACTGTCCACAACAATAAGAGCGAGCACCGCTCATTTGCCCGCACTCGCCATCTTAACTTTTCGGACTAACTGGCAAAGATCCTCTCAATACACTCACAGTTTACTGTTCAAAGATAATTCACATACACATCGTTTCCTATATCCGAAAGACAATATTTCACAATAATTCTCGTCAAATTCGAATAAACTGCAAAATATTGTACATAAAAATACACAAACCAAGAAACAAATAAAATAAAAACGAAAAAATATTAACCAATAGTTTTTTTATATATATATAGATGTGAGGAGACTGTGTTTCCCTACAACATCAATCATAAGCGGTTAACTAATGATTGGCTAGAAAGAACCATTCGGAGCTCTTTATAACAGAATAAGAATTAGGCTTCAAAATTCCGATGACCCTGAAATTAACACTGACGCAGGCGGCACACTAAATACTGCTCTCCACACCCTCATTGACTCTCAGTAGCTTGATAGTGGAAATTATTTTTGTACCGAATCGCCTTTAGCTTGTAATGTTTACAGCAAAACTGCAAATTCCGTTTACTTTAATTTATAGTGCTCCTGGAATATCTTTCCATTTTCGAATCGGCAAAACTGATCCATCTAACCTCCTTTTTGTCCTATTAAAGCTAATAATAATTTTATAATATTATGAGGCAGTAAAAATGGTATAAAAATACGATCCTCTGACCATTAAAGTGCAATAAATATAATGGTACACTTGGTGGACCTATTTCCGCTTCTCCACGATCGAAACGACCTTTGTCATGGTGACAGTGAGTAAAAATGACTATCCTGTGGCTGCCGGTTCGTTTCGTGGAGGTTATTTGGTGAATGCGGCTCCTCCTTCTAATGAAACCGTCGCATTCATCAGTTTCATCATTTACAACTGAGTTTATTATTACATGTACCAGGGGCACCAATTTCTCAGGTAACTGGTTATTTACTATCAATCACATACCTGATGGTTTCATGTTGAGTTGTATTGCAGAAATAATTCATTCAGTGTGCTTGAAACGTATGATACAAGTACTGGCGGCAATATTTTGGTGCCTCCGTAACTTGGCTCAGACTTCTGACACCGAATTCCGATAATACTACTTTGTTCCATCGATTTCAGTAAATAGATTAAAACCGGGTCAAACCGTAGGACAAAGTTCAGTGCGCGTTTTTCTCTCCACTCTTGAAACTTCTTAACTTAATTTTACTGCACGTTAAATATATCTCAGAGTTACTTGGTGCCAGCGAACCACGACATTTCCGCGCCTCACAAAAAACAAGCAGCTTTACATTCTCGTCCTTATTTATAACGTAACGCTTTTAAATTACGCCGATGGATGATTTAATGAATTGAGGATCTATTCAGTAGGAAATGTGTTTATAGTACAGAAAGAGATGTGAAAACTAATTTGAAGGTTCTGAATGTAGCCGTTTTTCTCTACCTCCCCTCCTCCCTTAGATAATGTGATTACCAAGCTGAAGTGAGGCGAGGGTAAAGTAGAGACAACTATCGTAAAACAGGTTTATCAAACACGGCGCTCGACGCCACTGAATGGCCGATAACTCCACGCTATTCCTGTTGAAAGAGATAGATGTGCTTTCGTAGCGCAGACTGTCATAACCTGTGCAGCGCTTCTCATTAGCCTTCCCAAAGAGTACCGTTAGAGCAAATCTCTAAGTTCTCTTTGCTACATTATTTCTCTCTCTGTTGACTCATTTTTCTCGTTTATTTCCTGGAAGACAATTATTTTATTATTATTTTGTGATAGATTTTTCTAAGAGTTTTGTCTTCGTAACGTCGATTTTGATGTGAAGACTTGGAGCGAAAGAAATATTGGGTAACTTATTTATTTCTGCGGTAACTTGACAGAGACATTTTAGTATTTTGTAATAGCATGGTACTCTATAGAGCAATCATGACTTCATCACCACTTGGCTCTACACCCAAGATACAATGTATTCCAGTCTTTAATCAATTCCCCAGCCTTTTTGTTCTTCCGGTGTCGGGTACTATTGCTGATAAATGCCTAAATATTAGAATCTGACGGGACTATTACATGTTTTCTATTAATCTCTGATGAGTGTGTTTTATCTTTTAGTTCTTGTACATGAATACGTTTTTGGACTATTGGTTTAATACAGTTGTTTGTTAACTTATATTGAATGACTGTCGAATGATTACCAAGCTATCTTTAATTTTTACCAAGAATGTGTTAGAAATTTATTTATTTTATTTATTTATTTATTTTTTTTTGTTTTTTTGTTTTTTTTTTCTGCAGTTTTACTTGACTGAAATACTTGGGTTGGTTTCTATTGAATCCTGTGACATTCCGAAACGACATGTAAAGATACTTGCTATCAGTACGGTCGGTGTAATGTTGTAAATATTCCAGAAAAAATTGGAAACAAGGATGGTACGATCTCACCACGGATGTCTAATCTCGCTTTTGCTTACAAGCTAATTCTATATGACATTTTTACTTGTTGAATCCAAGCAATATCTTGTTAAAATATTTTATTTTTATTTTATAAAAATCGGTACAGCGTATTTTTTTTCTTGCATATTTTTTGTTTTTCCCTTAACATATATTTAAGCATTTATTATGCATTCCAAGATTTTCATTTTCTTTAATACACGTTGAAATGAGACAATTTAACCCGACTGCTTGGACAACGTTTAAGTAGTAATATTAATTACCATTTAAAAGATTTTACTGTTTGTGTGAAATATGCAAGGGTTTGACGAACAGAACTGCGACCAGAGTACGATCAGATACCTTAACGGGATAATAGAACGCCGCTTCTATCCACAGAGCCGAGGCTCATATGTATATGTCACAGTTAAGGATTTGGCTGACGGATATTTCTTGTCAATGTTCGTCCAGCAATGCCCGTACTCAGCAACGGAAAGTCTGCCAGCACAAAGTCAACCCGAAAAAGGGCGATCTTTTTCGATTCAAGATAGCCATTACTATTCTGTGTGTGGATTGCTTTGTTGATAATTCCCCCAGTGCTGTCATATAAACCATCTTTATATAAATTCTATGAATTTTGCTAGCATGTACCGATTATTGAACCAAGAAGACTGGCGAGAGAGAGAGAGCTGTAATCGTGACGCACGAACTACTTCTTAGGGTCTTGCGTCGCGCCATCGCAATGCAGAAGTGTTGGTGACATAGGACAAACGCACTTACAACTTGCAAGCGGGCAGTAAGGCACTCTGAGGAGTATTGCTTGAGCAATAAGTGTGTTCATAGTGATTATGACGCTGCCTAGAGGATCGCTGGGCCAGTGCGAACTTAAGTTATGCCAACTGAAAGAACTCAGTGTGTGGGTACACAGCTTCCTCCACGCTGTAACGACTCTGTTCGGAAAAATCTGCTCGGAGAAATCTGCTCGATTGAGGCGAACATTCTCCGACGAAGATTCTGAGCTTTGCTATTAGTCGTGAGCAAACTGATATGATACGGAAAGACTTTGTATAATTTTCATATCTATCGAGTGACCTAATGGCGCCCTTATTTTATTAGAACGAAGACATTCTTTCTCTGTAAAGTTCAATTTATACTGAAAATAATTTATAAATCATTGAATTTTCATGTTAGCTTTTGTTATAATGATGTCAGTATGCCTCTCAAGTTAAGTTTATAAATCGACTGGATATAACACTTGTAGTGGTAAATGACAGAATATCATTTCACACCCACTTCCCTCATAAATCAAGTTTTCACAATATTTAAATGATTTCAAATAATAAAATTATTACTATGAAAATTAATAGCCAGGTGGTTAAAACATAGGCAAACAAAGCTATTAATCAACTATCTACCAATCCAACATCTGATTGTATCACAATTTATCATACAAAAATATCTCTCTGTTCTCTTATCAGGCTCTTTATCATAGAAAATAATTTCTAAATTTATCGATAGTGCTACACTTTAACTTTCTGACTCATGCCAAGTTATTTTAGTCTCTCAAGTTTCTGTTTAGTCGTTCTGCTGTTTATTTTTTACATTTGAACTGTATTTCATAATTACTAGGCTGTAACGAGATTCACTCCAATTCTTCGTTTATAAAACTTTGCTTCTAAGCAGAATAATTAGCATATATCTCAATCTTGTGGTGATTTTTAAATATAACTTCTTTTTGTAAGGTTATATATGTATTTTTTTAAATAAAAAGACTGTTTTCTTCATGACTTCTTACTCTATAACAAAATTTTCTAAGATTTAAGATTTCCTTTTTTTTGTCTTCTAGTTACGTCAAGCTTTACATGGTTCACTTCTTCTTCTATAAACGCCTTACCTGGTACTTGTATTCTGAAAAAAAAAGACATAAATGAAATACATTCACGATTATTTGAACGTTGATTATTCTGTCGTCGACTGTCGTCTTTACTAATTATTCAAAACGTTACTTCAAAAAATAGTCAACACAAACTCTGCGTATTTATTAAACTGTACGACAGAAAATGTTCTAGGTGATTTAACAGCTATAAAAAGTTGAAATTTATACACCTGTGTCAGTGATTAATCATTTATCTTAATAAAATCAGAGAAAGTTACTTATTCATTAAAAGTTAATTTACAGCTCAGTGTGACTGGAGCATGGAATATAAATGATTATTTCTGCTCGTTTTAACGTTTTTTGAAGAAGGTTCCAAAATTTTACTTGGGCACTGCACAAGCATCTTTTTAGAATCACAACTGCTTACTGAAAATAAATAAATTTTCATATTTACAATAATTACTTATCACAAATACGGGAATATAAAATTATTCTCTCCAATTGCAAGCGGACTAGTGTCAGTTAGAAAACTTTCATCGATTGCTTTGAGTGTGTTATGGTACTGCGGCGACCACAGAAAAATAATTGCCAAGGAAACAATAACATCAACAATTTTAGCAAGAGGTTGTATGATTACGGTAGTTTATTTAGAACACTTATTTGAGTGTTTTGAGTGATTTAGGGTGTGGCGCAATGATTTGAGAGGCTTGAAGGGAAAAAGTTTTACCACTGATGTTTAGTGGAAGAACGGCACCTTACGGAGGCGTCGGGTGGGTTGCACGATATTACGGAAGTGTGAGATGTCTATAAATCGGGGTGAGCTTCAAGGAGGGCCGCTTTTCATCGCCAAACGTGAGTGGACACGCATGTTCCTCCTCCAGGAGAGAAGTAAAATGAAAATTGCAGATTTCAGTTGGAGTGAAACAGTTTCAGTTTCATTGTTTGGTATCTGAAATCTAATCAACGTTTATCGGAGAGTACGTTAAATTGGCCGAGTGGTGTATAAAGTGTCGTAGATCTCTGAGAAGGTTTAATAACGGCTCAGAATATTTAGTCTGCAGGCCCATAGATTAACTTCAGTGTTTTTCGTTTTTTTGTTTTGAAAGAACGACGATAGTATAAAGGGTTGTGTAGGGCCATAGAAAACTAGTAGAGACGATTCAGCCAAGGAATTTTAATTTTAAATTCATGTAAGTTTCACGTCCAGCGAAATAAATTTGCATGTAGGAGTTTTTTTTCAGTTAAGGGTAAAGTGTGTTGTTGTACAATAGGCTGATATGGTTTTGAGAACCGAGGAAATTGAAAAGATTAAATAAATTTGAAGGGAACAAGTTTGATTTGAAAACGCTTGCGTAACTTACAGAAAATAATTTTTCGGACTTTACTATTGAGAATAATAATTTACAGAACATTTGAAATGTGGTGTTAAGTTTTTGGGACTTTGTGGTGGCGGAAATCTTCTGATACAATTAATCTTTCAATTTACATATTAGTCGGTGGCTTGTTTGAAGAAAAAGGGCAGATGGAAATAAAGTCTCAGACTATTATAAACATATTTGTTTTTCTGTCGGTAAATAACTAAATAGAAACGTTTCCTATTTCTGTATTGATAATTTGAATTACAGGAGGCTAAAATTCTTCTTGAAGTTTAGGTTACATCGCAGCTGCCGATCGTATTCAATATTAGCTGCTCCTTCGAGTACACCACTGTCTGCAAATATTTGAATTCGTCTTGCAGTTTTGAGGGAGTGTACTATTGCAATTTTTGTAATAGTAATAGTCTAACAAGGTCCTACGTTACCAGATGAATGTGTGGCATGCGATACATCCTGTGTGTGCTGGTGTTTTTTATCATTACCGAGACTACTAATGGATACTGTTAAAGCGATTGGGACATTGGCATAGGCAGAATGATTCCTACCATAAAAACGAAATATAACCCTGAACTCACTTCACGTCTCAGATTTTATGAACTAAGCCAATAGATAAAACCAGCTGATCGGAGATGTCGCTTTGGTTTATCAAGCACAATGAGATAAATGAGTTCCCCAGCTAAAATGTTGTTAGTTTTTATGAACAATGAAGCATATGCTTTTTTTGCGTAAAATGTAAAGGATAATTGGCGATAAAAATAATTATTTAAAAGTTAATCAAACAGATTATGAACCGAAACCCACACGGCTTACAGAAGCATGTAATGAACAAAAAATAGTAAACTAATTAATATTGCGAAAAAAATAAGAAGGGGAAAGAGCCATAGATGAATGTATAAGAAAAAAATACATCACTTTAAAAATGGAATAAAAATTGAGCAATACAATATTTAAATACAAGAATCTCGAATACCAGAACAGTAGTAACTGAATAGCAAGGAAACAGAACAGCGTGCTAGAAGGAGGTGGTTGGACAGATTAAGGAGGATTTTCAAAGGAGGCAGATGGCAAAATGTATAGCAAGAAGATAATAATCAAAACATTAATAAATGGTGGCGTGTCGTTCGAAAATGTTGTAACAGGATCACTAAAATGAGATGATATTAACGTGTCTAACGAATCCAGCGTATCAACAATATTACGCATCTGCAAGAGGGGCCGACGTGATGTTCCTGCAGTGTCGTTCGTTTTGTCTAGCTGTTCGAATCTTGGGCTTGTTTGATTTCTCTGGAGGGGGCCGGAGCAATATCTGGCGAGAACAGTAGCGAGCGAACAGCGCAGCGGCCGGCCGGCGTCTTGGCTGTCGAGGCGGTGGCCGCGCCGCCCTGCCAGGAATTTAATCTCACGCTGCAGAGTCGCCTGTCACAGCACAGCAAACGCAATAACCAGATCTAATGTCGGCCCCGCCGATCAGGCCCCCACACAGTGAACTTAGAGCGAGCAGTCAGTAGCTCTACGGGAAACAGCTCGTCCTCTCCCCGCATCGTTTTTAGGGACAAAATATTTCATTAGCATTTCAGCTAAGCCACCAGACCAGCACTCGGGTTCAAATCTACGTCCGGCAAACCAGATTTAGGTTTTATATGTTTTCCCGAAATCAATCCAGGCGAATGCCGGGATGGTTCATTCAGAAAGGCCATGGCAGAATTCCTTCCAGTTCCCTGGCAGCCGTCCTCTTCCAGCTCTAATGATCTCGACGTCGATGAGACGTAAAGACTGAAAGGAAAGAAAGTCGTAAATTTTCTGAGTTAGTTTGACTTTTATCCTAAATTACCATGACTGACTAGTCGCCGGTTCACGTTCGGCCTCTGGAATGTGTTATATCAATGGAGTTCAGGTATTAAGACACATTTAATATTTACGCAAGACTGTATAATAAGACCTGCCTACATACGTTTTGTTTTAGTAACTGAAGATTTAATCTTCGCAGCTCAGTGCATGCAGTTAAAGAGTACTAAAACGAGAAGAACAAATATGTTTATGAAATAATTACGTTAAATTTATGTATCGTGTGATGATCAGAAACAGGAGCATTGTATGTCCCATGCCCATTCATTTACTCTTTTCGATACAATGATGATACGATTGTATTGTAAAATTTCATACAGCATCATTAAAAATGTATTTGCACTGATAGGTGTCAGGTATATACGTTATTTACAAATATTTACCTATTTTCCATCATATTTCAATAACAATCAATCCCCAAGTGAACAGTTCTCTGGGAATATGCATTTGTGTACTGCCTATCTATTGAAATATTTCTCAAGGCGTATGTCATCCTTCTGTCATAAATCCAACATGGAATCTACAAATAAGCTACAAAAGAATGAAGTTTCACTCGGCATTAAGAATTTAGGAAATTCTCTCGGGTTACTAGCCAAGTTAAGATTCATCAGCAGATGGCGACCGTGCATGTGATCGCCGACATATCGTGCAATAACACTTCCTTAACTCGGCTAGTTACCCGAGAGCATTTAAGAGATTCACAAATAAGCTAATGACAAAATGTACTCAACAGCAGTTACATTACTAGATTCTCGTCCAGTGAGTGGCTGCCACGTTTTATATCAAATAAATTGTGTGTTGGTTCTGCTCGATTTAATACTACTTTGAAAGCATATTTTGCGCAGTGCCTCTAGTGTACCCACGGGAGACTATTGTGTCGCGAGGAGGACGCGTAAAGCGGCTAAGTTAGAACTTTGTACGTGGTCGTTCGTTAGCTGTCGCCCAGGGGCCAGCCTGCTCTGATTGGACAAGCCCTGGTATCTGAGCCTCAAAGAGCCAATCAGCTTGCGGTCCTCGAGGGCACTACTCCTACAGTACGAACTCTCCACAAAAACTGTCGTGTCCTCCAAAATCAATACACTTTTGCCGCACCGCTATATGAAAGATTAAAGAGGATATCGCCGCAGCAACCTCGCCAGCGGTTTGGACGCCGTGGTTTGAGAAGAAGCTAAGCCATTTGTATTCTCAACGGGTATTGTTTAATGATATCTCCATAATATGTTAAATGAGAGTGTTTTCTTTTTAATTAAACTGTGATTAAATTACAGGTTTCTTTTGTTTTATGTAGTTTTGTGGTTCGTTGAAACATCGATGGTTTATTCATTGTAAATCAACCCCAACCTAACCAAGAATAGTAACTGACCAACAGACATTAAAGTTCTTTGACACGTTGAGAAAATAAAAGAAACTTATGATAATATTATCAAAGAGCGTGATGAAATAAAATCAGTTGGTACTTTCACATTCAAACTTC
This sequence comes from Vandiemenella viatica, assembly GCA_031002005.1. NCBI lineage: Eukaryota > Metazoa > Arthropoda > Insecta > Orthoptera > Morabidae > Vandiemenella > Vandiemenella viatica. The sequence continues at coordinate 216,557,581 of JARYHS010013630.1, forward strand.
TATTTCAAATCAGAATATGAGCTATCGATTTTGTTAAGACATGAAGAGCCACCATTAAGTCAAATGTACTGAACTAAGGAGTATGAAAATTAATCAAATATCGAAATGAAAAAAAAAAATATGTTCTTTAACACGTAAATTTCTATTTTGAAACAGAACTCATTGATTCAATAGAGGTTAAATATTATGCTAATTTTGTTTCTGCAGTAGAAAGTAAATAACGTTTTTATTATTAGATGAGATGTTTACTACTATTACTGTAATTGTAATACTACACGTATCCATAGGTACAAAGTCTCAGGTAACTGTTAGTCTATTCAACTTTGTAAAGTAGATAAAAGTTTTAGAATCTGGGATGGAAAGAGTGTGATTTTAAAATAATGCGTAGTTTTAAGATAATCTTTCAGACCAATATTCAAAAAAACGTTTTAAAAAAAAACGTTTCTAGGAGTATATGTGTACGAGGTAAAATATGCTCCAAAAACCAAAAAAACTTTTTACTTTCAGTGGGTATCATGCACATCCTGTTCTTTGTTTTTATCCCCTCTTAAAATCAATTGCTGGTTGTTCATTCTATACGAACGCAACGAACTCGATTTCATTCAAAACATGTTAGAGTGGGGTGAGTAAAGGAACAAGGGGAAAACAATTTAGTTAATACTGAATCACAGGCATAACATAACTAGAAGAGTATATTGCACTCGTCGTAAACATTTGTGGGAATGAATCGTATCTTTACAGTTTAAAGAAAAAATATAAACATGTTATTAATGTTATAAAATAAACATGGATTGTATGCTTCATTTTTGTAGTGGTGGATGACAGTTCATATCTTTTCCGTATTATGTATTTTACTTCCTACGGAAATTCTTTAGTTTGAATAACCAGGCGAAGTGGAGAAACGGCTTAGCCTGCTGTGATTTCAGAACGTCATACAGGCCCAGCCATTGGTGTCATGCTTTCGACAGCAGGGTTGAGTTGTTTGTTGTTGAAAGAGTAATGACAGCCCATCACTATGTGGATGGGGTGCTGTGATCTATAATTATACCCATCATGTCCACCATCAAAATCTCATCTGCCGACAGCAAGATGCCCGTCCTCATACTCAAACTGTGACCATCGCAACACAAGCTTTGCAAGGGGCTACGATCACAATTTGGACTGCACGGTCCCCAGATTTTTCCCCAATAAAGCCTGTCTAGGATGTCAGGAGTAGACACATTAGATCACTTCGTAACATAACACAAACGGTGCAACAACTGACTGCACAAGACATACCGGCGTAGAGAGACATACCACAAGAAGACATGCGAAACCTTATTGATTCAATGCCGGGGAGGATCCACTAATGTATACGTGATCAAGATGGGCACACGTCTTACTGACAACTGCATCTAAATATTTAAACTTAGCCTGATCCATTTCAATTTTTTATTATTTCGTCTGCGTATTACCCTGAATATATCTACAAATTTTCCAAAAAATTCACCATTTCTTTCTGAGTGTTGCACTTTTAATTTCCGCCAGTGTATTTTACACTTTTCGCTCTCTATGAGAAAGCAACGGAATAAATAATCCTAGACAATTAATCACCTATCTACCGAAAAGAAGCCAAGTGACAGACATCTGCTTCAAGTCGAGTGTTCTCACAAGTTTGTTCCCAGACATACGTTCTTGAGTTAATCATTGACACGAATTAAAGCTGCTTACCATTCCTCTTTGGTATAACTCAATACAGATTTTAGTGGCAGCAGGTAATTCAAATACCACGAATAAAATTAGCTAAAACACGAAACCCCCGTTCCTTCGAACCTTGGGCGTCATCGACGTCAAATCATTAGAGACACGAAGGAGTTGGAAACGGGAAGGAATTCGGGCACGGCCTTCTGAAGGGCTTTCCCGGCATTCACATAAAGTGATTTCTGGGAACCCTGAGATACCAATATCTGGATAGCCGGACGGGATTTGAAATCACCTCCTCTCGAACGCCTGCTCCCAGTTCACAACATTTACTAAATTTAAACAAACCAAAACCTCACAACAGTACAACTGCATATATGAAAATGGATTAAGAATTAATTTATGTTAGTGACGAATATTTGTTAAGGTTCATTACACCACAATTTTCTGTTTTTCGACGACGCTAATATGCAATGATATTCCGAAACTGAGTTCCTGAACCTCTAATGATCTGTTTCCTTTTTTGTGGTATCTACATTGAAAATTAATATTTTTGAGAGATTAACATGAATATTATTTTTTAGCTCATGAAGACAATGACTGCGATCTTTACCATGTGAGTTTCGAGAAGTAAGGCCATACACAAACTGAATTACCTAAATATGGTACCGGCTGCAACAGTAACCTTCTGAATAACATTCTGTCGTGCATATGCTTCAACAGAACTGCTACAATTAATTTCTGAGGCGGATAAAAGATAAATCAACCAAAAAATTACTGTTAAAATCTCGTTTTGGGGGAAGATAGAGGATGTGTGCAGAAAATCCATCAGGATTTTCGGCAGTGCAGCTTGGAGCTCTTGAGAGAGGGAAAGCTGGACCAGATTAATATCGGTGTTATAATTTTCCGTCACAGCATATGAATAAAACATAGTATACACAGAGAGTACCTTGTTGGATAATGTTGCATGGTTCTAGAAACTTTTTTATATGACTTACATTTAAATATTTGAAAAGGTTATTGAAGACCACATTCACAATTAGAATATATAATAGGTGTTGCATTGAAAAGAAATTTTTTTTATTGGAGTAAAAATTTCTAAAATGCCAATTTAACGGTGTTGCGGTGTTATGAAATCCGTATTGCAAGCATTAGTGGCAGTTATTGGATAAAAATCAATGATGAACAGATTTTCCTAAAATCTAGTTGGTAATTTAAAGAGAAGAAATACTGATTGTGTTTTGTAGCATATGACTCACGTCTCCGAGAAATATTTTAATTATGGTAAGCAACCTTTCTATAGTAATAGTTACAGGTTGTACGTATAGCCGAATTTTGGACAGATGACTCTGCCTGTCACGAACTCATAATTGGTATGTTTCTTTCTTTCACTCCTACTCTTCCAAACAAACTGAATTACTCAATATTTTTCAGTTCTAATGAAATTGCAACACGTTGTTCAACGAACTTCAATTTTATTCCATAGATTTCAGCAATAAAAACACAAATACCTTCAATGTACTTAATCAAATTCAATGTATTTAATCGAATTCCTTGAATAACTGTAACATGCTTTAGCCCAGGGGTGGCATACCCGCGGACCGCCTTGAACATTTTTCTGGCCCGCGAGATTCACCACACTTTTGCAAAATATTTCTTATATTTCATTTTTATTGTCAAATATTTCTTTAAAATGTGCGTTTAGTATCATTATTATTATATTATCTATATTTACATGTAAGAATAATAGTAAACACAATAATAACTCATGTTTCAATTTTTTACTCCAAAAAAATATCTGTAGTGGGGAAATATAATTTTATATGCGGCCTGCGGAGTTATGATGCATTTCCAAAGTGGACCACAAGATCATTTGGATTGGCCATCCCTGCTTTAGCCATTCCCTTTCATACTTACTAAAACGTTTACCTTATAACATTCATACTACATATTTAATCAATCTGTTTTGTAGTCTCCCATACTGCAAATAATTTCGCTACTACACTCGCCCCTGCAAGCGAAGTCTGCTGTTGAATAGCAATAATGTCACGCGCTGTTCTTAACAATGGGTCCACGGCAAAGCAAACGATACATCACTTTTTAATACTGTAGCCAAAAATTCATAAAAGCTAAAATCTTTAAGTATGATGAAACTAAAATTTCGCTAATTATATTTAATAGGTACCGGGGTTGACAGTACGTGACAGAATGTCACAAAATCAAGACTTTGTATTAGCATTTGTAACCCTGTACCAAATCTGTTTCTAACATAACTTTCTATGAAATGGACACAAAAATTAACCCTTTTCCAATCGATGATCTTTCTGTTGTTTATTATGACCGGAATCATTGCCAGATTCCTTGTACTTTTATTTTTTTCCTGAATAAGTATTGTACGTATGAAATAAAAGAAAACTACTAATAGAGAAAACAATTTTTTAACCACACGAAGGTTATGGAACAACTAAAAAATCTCAATACACTCTAATGATTATCACTTAACTTTATGTAACGCGAATTACTAAAAATTAATTATCCAATTGATTTGTGGAAACAAGTAATACAAATACGTTTGACATTACAATCTGTTAACTCAGAGGACGTTGGAAGATTCAAAGTAGCAAAAATAGTAAACCATTGCGTTTACCTATAAACCTTCATTTTTACTAAAAATGAATACCTATATAAACACTTCAAACAACATTTAAAAAAAAATTGAACAAAAAGTTCATATGAAACAAGTTTCTTGGCACAAAATATGATGTCTACTACGTTACGCAAAAACTAACCGCATTTCAAGTCCGATTTATGTTTTAAGTCTTTTGGTATCAATTACTCAATTTCAGCTCACATTCCTGCATCTTAGTTTTAGCGTAATTTATTTGCAGTACGATCGTATGCAGTAAAAGATGTCACACTGCATTTCTACTAAATGCGTCAGTCTCAGAACTGGTTTGATGCAATACTCGATTTATTTCTATTCTGCTATTCCTTCCAACTGAAAATATCTACTTTCCCCTATGTCGCACATTAACTGCTTAGCATATTCCATTTTTTTTTAATGGTTCGTTCTTTTGACTGCTCCCTCCTCTAACGAATTAACCACCTGCGCATGTTTCAAACTGAACCCACCATCCTGTCTCTTCTTTCTTTAAGCTTCATCAACTTACTTCTTGCCTCTTACATCATTTACAGAACTCTTTCTTCTTTTTTATTTTATCTGTGCAATTAATTTCTAACATCCTTCCATAGCACTAAATTTCATATCTTTCAGTTTCACTTCTTCCTGCTATTCTTATGTCCAACATTCACTCCGATGAACTGTTGGGCTCCATACACATATATTGTTATTTTTTTAAAAACCTTCCATGATTAAAAAAGGAAATGTAAGTTCTATTTATTTCTTTGTTTGACTTTGTATGCTGCAGTAACTTTTGTAGGTTAAGATATTGAAAGCAGTTTGTAATAAATAAGCTTATTCAGAAAGCCGCCTACCTCCTTTGTTATCTGTAGTATATTTTAACAAACATATATTTTTTTCAAAGTGATAACTCCTTCGATGCTCCCGTGGGACTGTCGAAAGATATACATAAAATCTGCATTTTATGTCACCAAGTGAAACACGTGATGCGACCATAAACCAAAAACTATAAAACACAGGCCAGTTCACTAATATCAGGCGAACGCGTCTGGTAATAAACACATCAGGCGTCGTGCTGTTGGTGGGAAAAAAGTAGTAGCAGTAAACACAAATATGGAGACAGAATTGCATAAATTAGTGAAGCTCATACTATGCTGTTCCCGTACCCTCAACTGAAGAATTCATCCGCAGTACTTTCAAAAAATACAGAGCATTCATGTACGATGAAAAAAACAAAGCTATTAAGGGAAAAATTATGTATAAAATCTGTTTGTTAAAAACTTCGTTTTGCTTACCGTAAAACTCTCATACAACCTGAAATTAGATTAGAGAACCAGATAAAATTATTCATTAGTTTGTACCTGTGCAAAACTTCAGATTTAACTCTTTTGATTAAATTTCATTTTTCAAGTAATTAATAATTGTAATGGACCTTATGCCTTCGTGCTAACGATCACATGAAGCCATTTTTCATGATGCTAATGTTTATTTAAACTCTTTCAACGTTTGAAGCAATATCGATACAAGTCGTTAATAATCTCATTACTAATAAACAGTTGAGACCCAAAGATGTTTAAACTATTAACCAAAACAGGTTAGGAAATTTGCAGCTCTGGATGAACTATTGTTTGGTGACCAATAAAAAAACCAACAGCTTAACCAAAAGATATTTTCTTTACTTCCAGCGGAGTCTGAAAGAAATAAGTTACTCCAGGCGTCGATGGTTGTGAAGAATGACGAGTCTACGGGTAATAAATTGCAACAATATTTTTCTTGCCTCTCTTATTCGTTTTCACGAGACGTATAAATATCCTACATTTACTGACTAATATCATTTTTTCAATAAAACAGTTAATAATTTTTTCCTTATTCATCTATAAACAATATTTATGAATTTTGGAACATGATTACATTATTAACCATTAAATTAGGAAAGTTTATAGTGCATGTATACAAAGGGCGCTGTCGAATTTCTCGATATTCTAAAATGTTTCGCGTAAAAAATAACATAAGAAGAGGAGACAAAGCCTAAATAGAATAAATGATACTTATACATGACTGATTAAAATATCTTTATCAAATGTTGTTTAATTTCTTCAGTACTTCGGATCACCAAAAACTAGGAACAACACACAAACACACAAACTAGGAATATGTCACAGAATGTGCAAGTAACGTTATTCTGCCAAGTAAAATACAAGTGACATCCATAACATACCTATCCTGAAAGTATGTTCGCATTGTTTAAATTGAATTGAATTTTATTTTATCACTCGGTCTAGTGTCAATTTATTTTTTAAGTGTGACACAAGCATCTTTCAATTTAACATACGCTCTGTTGTCAACATACCCTAACGTCTTTAAGGCATACCATCTCCTTGTCCCATCAACAGCACAACGGGATATTACTACATATTTCTTTTTTGCATAATAAATTCAGTAAACCGGAGTGAAAAATTACATGTTTAAGGAAAGCAAGGTAATTTGTAACAAAAACAAGGAGTTTGGTAAATGCTGTTTAAATTTTCTGAATTATAAATTTAAACATTTTTGTCATAGCGGATCGTATAAACAGCCAGAATTGAAGGAATCACATGTAGAAAAGATTCCTGACAGTGTATGAAGAATGCAGCTGGTATTTTCTATTGCAATCATGTTTTTATTTTGCTAGATTTCAGAAAGACCGTAAACATCGATATAATTATATGCGTATGAGGAATGGAGATGAGTAACGGGAAGGACTGCTACGATTGCCTTCTTCTCAATAAACAACATCGCTGTTCGCCTGTAGAAACTTCTCGAAACCACGGGAAACCAAATTCGGAATACGTGGTTGAGGGATCAAACCCGCATCTTTCTAAATGCCATAGCGCTAGCCGCTCATTCACTTCACAATCTTATGTAATTATACTGATAAGCGGTGTCGTTCTACTAGTGAAGCAAGGTACACTGCTCTGGTGGTGGTTGGTCGGTTGGTTCGAACATCAATGGTTATTTGTTTTGAGGCTGCGTTGGTTTTTGTGAGAAGCTTCTTGGTTTTAGCTATTAAAGGCAATTAATTGTCCGAGAGACACGATAATTCGGAGGTTTCGTCTTGCAGGATTTCAGCATTGTGTGTCCACAGCCTCACTAACTTACCCAAGACATCGCGCGTTTGAAGAATGAACTGCAGTGTCCATACCTCATTCCTTTGTGTAAGGCGAAAAGAAATATGTGTGTGTTTCGATTATGTGTATTTAGATTCAGCTGGTATATTTTTTATTTTTTTACTTATGCCTTTACACCTCGTCAACGCCGTGGTCATTAGAGGCGGGATTGGGGATAAGGAGCGGAAAGGAATTCAGCCATGGTCTATTGAAGAAACATCCCGGGGAAACAATGGAAAACCCAAATCTGGATGCTCGGACAGGGATTTGAACCAACGAATCTGCATTGTTTCGTGGAATTACTGCGATGATAACGATGATACCTTAAGTATTTTCAGCTAGCAATTTTTTAGTTTAAGCACTTCAGGATGATAAATTTGCTTATATCTTGCGCACTCGCTACATGTTTGTAGAGTTATTTTGTTAATTTCGTAATGAAATGAAGCTGAATTGTCAACGCGCTCCATGCATTGCTCACAAAACGCTTCTAGCCCCATTCTGCCCATTTTGGCCATTGAGTGATATAATTGGATTTTTGGTATAGAGTTGCGTTGCCAAACTGTATTCCACGAATTTCTTATTATCGGTTATTATTGCGTACATCTTCGTACGAGCACTGGATATATTCGGAAAGCGCCGAATTTTAGCAAGGTGCTAATATCTTAAAAAAATTAAGTTTGATTGTCTTATGAGAAATTAAAGATTTTTTTATAAAGGCCTTCTTGGCCCTTATCAGAAAGTTCAATGAAGGTGAGAGCAAATATAATTGCACTTCTGAATCAGAAACAGAAATAACTAAAGTATATAATAATACCCATTATGTTTCAGTATGAATATCAAAAAAATTAAGCCAGAAACTAGTGAATTTACGTTAGACCATTCTGTAATTACAGAAGAGATAAGTAGATAGTCAAAAATTAAAGGCTGATTCTATAAATCTGCTTTTAAGAATTTGTTGACTTCGTTAAAAATGAAACAAATGAATACTGGGCAACAACGCGTACAGTAAAAAAATAAACCCTCAGCTAGAAGTTTAATAATATTTTGTTGTGTGATTATTAATGACACTCCACGCGATTAAATGTCTATCACTAGCAGACTACAGTAGTAAATGTAAAATTCCATATAGCACTATTTTTGGAAAAGTAATGTTTTAAGAACGTTACTTTCTGTTTTCACAGATTTCAATCACGTACTTCAGTACGCTGATGGTCACTTAAGTAAAATACGGAACTTAATCGATATGTTTCCAATATCATTAAGTGATTCATTTTGTCTTAGCGATGGCTAAGCACCGATGAAAGTTTGATCTTGTAGAAAGGACGATAGTCTTTTAAGCACCGGATTCTTTCAAAAATGAAATTCTCTCTGACTGCAAGGTAGTATAAGTATCAGATTTAATCGTGAACACCGGACCAGGAGCTAGTACACATAGTGTTATCACGGTCCCGTTCAACAGCTCAGGGGACGTCAGGGGAGAGATATGGTTAAAGGCGTACCCATACCACAAGGTCTTAATGAGTTGTATTATTTCAACAAGAAGCCGCCAAAGGATATGTACAATTGTGATATATCGAAACTGGAGTACATTAAGTCGCATTAGCGAAGAAAAAGTAGACAAGCAATTCCTGTGCTCTTTCTTGATATGTGAACGGTAGCTACCATAAATTCTTTGACTCAGTTACTTGAAAGAAAAAATGTATATTCGTTAATGTAAAATAATGTAGTTATGAGATGCGTTAATATTTTACTGTGATCCGATAACCCACAAGACTTTTGTAAATAAGTTCTTCCTTACTATGTAGGTTTTCATAATTTTTTATTAGCAGCTTCTTCTTATTTTAGACGTAACATTAATAATCTGCTGAGATTACAAATTATGGAATCGTAATTCATTTCCGTGGCGCTAGCTTTTAGTAGTCTTGACACAAGCAATAAGTTGTGGGAATCAGTTTCAGTTTTAGAGAATATTTTGAACTCAGAAATTGCATTGATTTAAATGATGACTTTTTTGTCGGAATAATATTTCAGGAGTAAACTACAATACGTGGAAATAATTATTCATTAGAAATAATTTTCTGGCGATCGTTTATTTGGGGAGATAGCTCTGTATCTACCAGTCAGCTCGCTGCGGGTCACGGGTTCATGCCTTTACGTGAATCAAGTGTCTCCACAAAATATACAAAAAAAGATAGCTGCTGCCTAGTCGTGGGCTAGACCAATTACACCTTTTTGTTTCATGATTATCCTAAGATTTAATTTAGCCATGGAATGATTAAAAGACCGATGTTCTTTTTGCAACAGTCAGACAATCCAACGTTGATATATTTGATCTGCATTTTTACTTTGTTGTCGGCCCACCAGTTCTTTCTTCCGCAATTTGTTTTCCTATCAGTTATACTTGATTCCTTACGCTGGGTTAAGAGGGCATGTATACATAACACCGAATGCATAGAGTCTAAGTAAGTAGAAACATCCACTCAAAATATTAAGAGGGAGCTAGATATGTTAAAGAAGCGTAAAGGGGTTATAACAGATGGCTACCACATTGTACCATGCCTATAAATATTGTTGAAATGGAATTTTAAGACTGTTTGCATACCTCGATTGGAATTCTATAACAGTAGTCGTGATTAATAAAGGAGAGGATGAATATAAAGATGACATGTATAGACCAATTCGTTAGATTCAGTGGTGGGAAAGTTGACTTAGGTCTTGATTTTCAAGACTGATAGAAATGTTTGTTAGTTAATAAAGTTGTTTATTGTCGGTAGTATGGATTTAGGGGAAGATGTTCATAAGAATATCAGACAGTATGGTATAATGTAGCTATTTCATATTGAAGAGAAACTTGGATAGATGGTGGTTTTAACATTAAGTATCTGTTACCACTAAATGCGAAAACAAATAAGTGGATACCTAAAATAATGATTATCACATACTTAACAATACCAATGATCGTTGTTCAACTGAGAGTCGAGAGAACACCAAAATTTCTTTTTTTTAAATTATTTTTGGTATGCTAAGTAAATAATTTACTAACACATATTTAAAATGTTTGGCGCAACAACAAAGCATAAAACATTTGACAGTTGCAACAACTTACTTGAGGATATTCTGAGAAAACACGAACGATAACTTTAATATGCACATTTTTCAGAGATACGAAAATTAGAGGTATAATCATAAACTCGGCTAAAGCAAGAGGAGACATGAGATTCTAGTGAAAACACCATAGTTGGATTTTAGGTCGCTATAACAGGATTTACAATTTGTTTGTTACCATTGAGCCGCATGAAGAAAAATTATATCAGAAGAAAATTCTGCTGCGGCGATAAATATAATGTGGATAATACCTGTTTACATGATGTCTTGAATCAGGAATTACTACAGAAAGACTGCAAAATGTAGCACACGATATTCTTGTTGCATTTTCTTTTAATTATTGCATTACGCCTCGTTGCCGGCTAAGGTCATTAGAGGCGGGATGGGACTGGGGACAAGGAACGGGAAGGAATTTGGCCTTGGTCTTTTTGGAGGAAGCATCCCGGCATTTGCCTGGAGTGATTTGGGGAAACCATGGAAAACACAAATCTGGAAGCCCGGACGGGGATTCGAACCCACGTCCTCCCGAATGCGAGGCCAGAACGTTAACCGTTCACCCACCACGCTCGGTATTCTTGTTGCACTTTGGTTGACCATGATGAGAAATCTAACTTGCCTATAAGGCCAGAATAAACTTCACCTAGTAAGTAACTAACCGAATGAAATACATATGCTTGCATTAAGGGCACGATAGAATCGAAACGAGTGCTGCATCTCCTGTAGTTCATGATGAACCACGCTCTTCCTTCCTCAATGTTTTCTTTCCGACGCCCCACGACACAGAGAGGCGTCCATGGAATCGCAATGGTCATCCACAGCCGTACCCCACAAGGTCGCCTACCACTGCAGCGGTCATAATATTTAACGCACAAGAAATAATTGAAATTTGTCTGTGGTTATGAATAAATTATTTGCATATCGTCACCTTTAAAAATTTTTACCATGCACCCTGTTTTTCCTTAACTAAGTACGGTAATTGAACCTGCCACTGAAAGTTACGTCGCGTACAACACAACATGAAAATGGAAAACTATGTGAAATTTATAGTGCAACTCTCGAGGATACCTCCAAAGCATTTAGTTATCGTAGAAGGCCACGGAATACAACTGAGGCCATTGGGATTAATGGCAGTCTCTCTTGTTGCGTGGCGCAATCCAAAAAGGGTTGAAGCAAGTAATCAAGAAAGGAAAAATGTTATCAAAATTAATGGAATCAGGATGGCAAAAGATAGTGTACTTGTAAATCTGAAAATGAACCATTCTGTAATTGAATCGTTTATTTCAGAAACCCGCTAAGTGCACTTTTTTAAATTTTCGGTAAAACATAAAAAACTTGATATCTTTTATTTGAATAGAGCTTTTTGACTTGAAAAAATTAGATGAATACTTAATGTCCTCTCAAAACAAATGTTGCTTGTATTTCAATTTTATTTCGTTTACTTTATTCAAATTTTAAAAAAAAAAAACCATTTGACGGGTTTCTGCAATAAACTACCTCACCTCATTAAAAACTGTTATTTTGAAGCTAACTTTTAATTTTTTAAATAGCAGGAGGGTTTCTAACAACAAAAACATAATAGTATAAACTTAAAATATTTATTAAAAGCAACCAAAAATCCATAATTTGAACTAATAAATTACTCAGCCTTGCAACTCTGTTACGAGAAACTCCATGTATCTGCAAAAATACATTTTTACAAACTGGAGTAATAATTCCATGAACCTTTACATTGTACACAAAAGATTTATTTTTTGTCTGCGAGGACTGATGTTCTTTTTCACCAGCAGAGCAATCTGTAACTTTTTTTACTCTACGCTTAATTTCCTTAACTTCTATCAGACTGTAAATATAAATCTTATTGGTTTTTAATATGAAGCGAGTAGAAAAAAATCCCAGATCTGAATTTTAGAGTCATTAACAACAGATAAGCTGCATTTTCGTGGACTTTTCTAGAACAATGTTATCTTTATAGTTTGTGTATTCTTCATCTTTCACTCTTGATTGTTGTATTTATTTTCATTGGAAATGCCTTGTTTCCTTTTTGGTAGAGGTTCATCATCAGAACTTATACTATTCATTTCTTACAGGAAACTGTCACAAAACAACGTGAAACCACACAAAATGTTAAATAATTTAACACTTGAACAATTGACAACAACTGCTGTTTCAAGAAGTAGAACGATTGGTTAAAACAGGTGATGCAACATAATAACAAGAAGGAGTGCCCCAAGACGAACACGAAATTTAGTGGAGAAACCCGCCATCTGATGCCACTTAGTGGGTTTCTGCACTAAACTCAATATTCGGTGTTTGAAAAAACCCATACAGAGGCTTTCTGCTCAAATGTGTGTTTACACATCATGAGCCATAATATGTATATATCTCAATTTTGACAAAAATGTCAGTTGACGGGTTTCTGAAATAAACGATTCAATTGTTTATCGGTCAGCAACTGTGTTGTTTGTAGCTGACGTGATGTTGAACGTATAACGAGAGTGAAAAGACAGAGAATTGTTGAAAGCTACAGACTTATCTGAACAGGATATACTGTTTGGTATGTCTACACCGAAGTTAGAGAAATATCAAACATTATATTCTTATAACATAAAATTAACCTTTTGTGAATATAATGTGGAAACGGATTTGCTTTTTGAAGACAGAACATGTAAATTTCTTGGTATAGCATATACCATTGCTTGAATATGATAGGATGATTTGGACCCTCATTATACTTATGCAATGTGGGGAGTTGGAGCGTGAGCAAACCAGGCGTGGTAGGTTTTTCGGTACATACGAGATGTACATAAATGATGAGAGCTAGGCTGATATTTTCGAAAAATTTAGCGGTAACATGTGGAATGGAAAGAGAACACCATTTTCATAAACTAGCTTTAGGGAATGAACATTTCCATTTGCATTATGGGAATCATGAACTTAAATTATCGAGATAGTTTCTAAACAGATAACCTGACACAGTGAAAGTTACTTTTTTAAAATATTTGCCTGCTGCAGAAGAAAGTGTATAATGTAAATGCCCTGGGATTATTAGCTATTTTGTTACGAATAATGATATTAGTTAATCTAACGATTTTCTCCCCGGCTCCCACAATCACACATAGCTGTTATAAACATTTTTTCGTATTTGTACAATGGTTTCTTCTGATCTCGATATTGCTATCCATTTAAGAGTTTGATTGTTTGTTTTATAATTTAGTTTATGCAGATTTAGTGAATACAAAATACTTATGATATATATAACTAATCAACTAATATACGAATTGTTTTTCAGTCTGCTTGTTTGTATCGCTCTGTTAGCGTTGTATTTCGTTTCCACATCACTTCTCACACCACTATACCAGACGCATGACTTCCTGGATACAGTTGTAAATGTAGGTGGGTGCAGGATAGGGGTGTAGGGTAATTGCCACCGGAGCATGTGCTCCATTGCAATTAAATTAAATATTCACATTCTTCTGAGAGTTTGCTTATGTTACTACTGTTTAAATTGCTATACTGTTAACTCATCTGTAGTTAAGAATTCTATAAACTGCTTCTGCAAACACCAATCGCACATCAGTATTTAAAAAAGCTGTGATTCCGTTTCTGATTGTGAAGCAGTCTCCATTCATTTAGACATCTCTTGTTCAAACAGACGCCACGTGATAACTTGCGCCTGCCGCTTGGCTTGTGTGCTCAGGTCTGAGTTGTCAGGGGTGGAGGAGTCACAGAATTCACCGCCAGTCTCAAATATTCGCCTTATTCATCGTTAGTTTCTGGGGGGATCGTTGTAGTTATCTGACGATTTCCATTCCTTATTTTTTTTTCATCCATAGCGTATCGACAGGGATGAGTGTTAAGTGTAATTTTATAACTTAATAAGACTTTCGGTTACTGAATTGCATTATCATTCATAATATAGACAAAGAAATCCTATGGTGGAGGCAAGTATTATGAAAAAGGTGTAGTGTAATAAAAGACTTAAGAATTTACCATTTCCCTCTTTCTCCTGCTAGGGAAAATTTTGCTCTATTTAGTTTTATGTTGAAAACTGTCAATATCGCAGAGTGTTTTAAAAATCAGGATACCGTAAATAGAGACTGTGTCATCTGCTGGGCCGGTTACATAAGTGATAAAAGCTGAATATGTCACTTGCTTAAAAATTTTGATAAACAGAAGTGTTATCCGTCCTTTGATGTCACCCAGGCCTAGAGCGTGAGCCACTGCATCACTCAAAAGTGTGGCTGATTTATACACAAGCAGCTCTTGTCCCTTAACTATATATATAAAAACTTTTTCTTTTTGATTTGTAACATAATCGCATTAAAATTCTTCGAAACTTGACATGGTATAGATGCATTATGTGACGAATGACCATTCTTTCTGTTATTCGATAGATGTACAACCGATTGACTTTCGGTGTTTTAGACCAGTTGTTTAGCTAATGCGAGTTGAAATTCGACTAAGTGACAACACGTCTCTTTCCAAGCTGATTAAGAGTGTGATTTCATTGACTGATTAGACCTCATATCTTTCAAATGAACAGAATTCCTGCAGTTCAAAGGTCAATGGTGCCTTACACCATAAAGTACGCTTTAGACCATAGCAAGATGTAAACTGACATCTCGTTCAAAGCGACATCATTCATTATGAAACAGCCAAAACATATGTCAGGAATGTATGTACGTAATTAGCGCTTCCCTCCTACCCATCCATACAATATACCGCCTCGAAATATTTGATGCACTCCTATGTAGTTTTGATGATTGCAGATTTCTTTACAATTCCCAATTAAATTAGACTCTATGATACTGTAGCATAGGACTAAAAAAATAATTCGTTAAAAAAAATCTTTGTTTATTGAAGCGGGTGAGAAAACGCTGTGATGGTTCCCCCGAGAAATAATTTACTGCTCTCCAAATAACACATATTTATTTTAGAATACAAACAGTTGTCACAGTCAGATGATACAACGTGGTTATTGCTCCTGGCTATTTAGATATAATACAAAAAAGAAAGGAGTTATAGATGAATAGCAAGGCCGGTTTTATTTGATTATAAAACATGAAAATATAAGTTTTAATTTATTGAAGGTAAATTTGCAGTTTAGAGTTCAGTCTTGATCCACAGTGGCTTACCTTTGACTGCTGTGTGAGTATTGCAGCCGACTGGTCTGTTAATATTCATCGGAAGACACAGAGATATCGGCTGGAAGTGGCGATTTCTAGCCAAGGCTGCTGGCCGTCATCTCAGCTAATCTCAGGGAACCAGGAGAGAAAGTAGTAGGTCCACAGCATCGCAGATTGCAGGTCACTGTCTACAGTCGGCTCAACACCACCTGTACAGAGGGCCTAGTGTCTTCGCCACAATTCATCTGTGAGGTCACAGCAGACAAACGAAGATGGTCTGCAGCCATAACTTAATGTATATATTTACGGAATGTTATTGGTTTTCAAAGTTTACCGTTAACCCTTATTATTTATGGATACATCATATTTCTTCAAGCATGGTGGATACCTTTTGTGTTCTAAATGTAACTGAACTCATCCAAAGGTGCTAGAAGTGTAACTATTTCCTTATTCAAACAAGATGATATTCGCCGAAAAGTAAATTTGTCTGCTCTTCGATTATTTGCTCAAACAGATTGTATTAAACGTTTGTAACTTTCTCTCGTTTAATTATTTGCATCTTTTAGTTAAATATTTGTTATGTTAATTCAGCGTATCATTGGTAAATATGTTTTGTATTTTCGGTTGGAATGAAGTGTGACCATGATACTGTAATATATTTGAAGTTTAAGAGAGCTGTGAAAAATTAGATCTAAATATGAATGGATTATCGACCCTATAAAGGTGGCTAGCACTGATTTGCAGTAATTTGTTAGAGAAACGAAGTTTACTGCCGTATAAAAAAAGATTGCCTAGTTATTATTGTGATGAATGGTGGCACTGAAATATTTTTACCATAGCGTGTATGTTCTCGGCAAATTTTCATCACTGCTAGATATTATTAACTTTAATATTTTGTTGTTACTTGTGAGGTGGTAAGGTAAATGCTGTACTTTTCCACATTAAAACTTTATGGAACTGCTGTTGTTACACAACGTCCGTTTCTGTTGGTTCACAGTAACAGTCTTATTCTCCATCGCTATGACTTAATCTGCTCATACTTTAAATTGTTTTTGACTGATGAACTTCTCTTTTTCTGTCAGGTTTTTGAGCTGATTATCAGACATCCAAATCCAGTATTGTGGTAAGAGGATGGATAATAGAATCCAGTTACCACTAGAGGCATCATTTAAATCCATCACTTCTTCCAAACTTCACACAATAGTCTTTAATTATTAAACATTCCAGAGAAGAACATGATGAAAAAAGTAATAGGGAAGAAAAAATCACCTTTCATCAATAAATGAATTAACCTTATTTCCTAAAATCAACTGCCAGATTATTGCATAAATGAGTTATGTTGCAGTATTTCTTGCAGGAAAAATAGTGGCTGATGTTCTAGCAGCGAGATTTGGGAATAACAGAAATTATTCTGTTTCAAGATACTTGATGTCAGCGAGTAAAATATTTGCAGTAGAGTCAAACATGACGGTATAAGATCTTGTCTCATAAATATGGAAATTAGAAACCTGAAGGCTCGACTATTGTGTGGATTCTGACATTGCCAGTGAATAATGATTCTAATTCCAAGCAAATCAACTCCATACTCATGATTTTGATTAATTTGAGTAGATACTGTGGTCACGCAGTGTTAGAATAATGAAAAGTGGATTAAGTATTAAATGTGTGGTAGATAAGAAGCTATGCCTGTTTCCAGTGACAAAATGCTGATCTGTTGGCAACTAATACTTCTTGATATAGATTTAATAAATGCGAAAATTTTTAATTACATTAAAGTTTGTAAATTAATTGAGTATGATAAAATAAGAATTTTTAAATTTTCAGTTTAGAGAGGTGGCAATAGCTTAAAATTCAGAAGGATGATCTTTCTCTCAATGATTCTGGTTCTGAAAGAGGCTATAAAACGGACGGTCTTCTCAAGTTCTTTTTGTCAGCAACTACTGTGTTCAACAGCCGGGAAAAAGAACAATGGCAGTTATTGTTCAGTTACAAAATAAATTTGTTTATCATTTGGCTACTGCAAATTAATAATTTCACGTGTTAAATATTATTGTAGCTGTATAAACAATGTCGTCAGCTAATGTATTTGATAAAATACTTGTCATTTCATCAAATTAAACATCTATTGAAATTCTGGATGCCGTTAAGTGCACGCTGACGAAAAGGATGATATGTTACTGATTATGAGACAGCATGTGGAAGGGGAAAACAAACGCACAATACATTTTTTCTAATGCAAAAGAAATATCATTGAAATTGTATTCATCTAAAATACTAAACGATTTATTTATTAGGCTTTAAATGCTGGTAATGGTTGAATAACTGAATATAACGTTGAAACATCGCGAAGTTTATCAGAAGTTAGTGATATTTTTCTAACACTTATCCTCCTATTTGGAAAAAATGGAAATAGTACACAGTAAACTATTCACCCATGATATTTAGAGGCAAAAAGCTAAAATGTGGGTGGAGCAAAAAAGAAAAAACATTACTGCAATATTTTGCTCATGCTCTTCTGTATCGTATGACGAGATCACATGCTTGCTATGCGTGAGTCACAAACCAAACTCCCAGCCCTTCATTAGAGGCGGAGTTGTACATACTGCAGCACTGCCTGTCCCGGCACTCGCTACTGCACTGTCATCTCCTACTACACCGCCTCACTCTAGATGTGCTGCCACGGACTTGATATTGTGCTGCTCCAGACCAGGTAAATCTTCACGAGTATATCCGATATTTTTCTCAGTTTTTCTCGGCTGGCTCCTCTTACTTATCGAAAGAGAAACGCTGACACAGGCGAACCCTGATATAGGCTGTAACAACAAACAGAGCGCGTGTGCACACACAAATTTGCTAAACAGTTTTTTTTAGGTTGTTTGCAGAGGAAAAACTTCTGAGCTCATTGTCAGCAATAAACATGAGAATGTTGAGTTGACTGTTTGTTTCAGGCCTAACCCTCCCGCCCCCAGTGGTGTCTCTCGATGTTTCTCCTTGTCACAGTCCAAATATCTGTATCCCGGACGTGACAAGTGTTAGACACAGCACGCCTGTATTTTGAGCTGAGGAAGTTGTAATTAGATACGGATTGGGCTTTCTTGAACAATACTCGAATACTGTCACCAGACTTCCGTACCAGGCACTTGGAGAATCTTACAAGTTCCATGGTCAATAACAGGTGCAAACACTTCAGTTTATATCTGCCCAATAAGTGAGAATATCCTGCGATTTTTTAAAAATAATTATTACCCGTAATTATTACATCCAGAGAAAGAAGGATTGTATGAATATTTGATTTTAAAACCCTATTTAAACAGCCGAAATTAAAAACATGCTGTCTCGTGACTGAAGGTTCTGATTTGTGAATTACGGTTGTGCGCATTACTTATTAGTCTTGTGAACAGAGAAGTAAGTAGCCGTTGGCATAGCACAGTGTCTATAATAGGCATATGTTCAGGATACAAAAATATATTCACCATTGAAACGGGAGGTGGTGTATCAGGCAGCAGGATGACGTCATCGGTGTAGATGGATAGATGATGACAGTCGGCTAGGTGTCAGTGTTAAGCAGTGGTGGTGTGACGTATCGGTTCAGGTCACAACTGTCGCCAAGTCGGCCGGCGAGGAGCACAGAAAGTTGTTTTACAAGCTTCCATTAACGCTACCACCTGATGCTATTGGAAGCCCGGGTGTGTTTTATGAGAATACCTGGTTAATAACCTCTCCGTCCTACACCTCATTAATTTCTAGCTGCCGATGCATTAGCAGTGTAACTAGTTGTCTGCGAAATTCAAAAATTATCTGAAGCGTTCTTAAAAATCTATCTAGGACAGATTCAGCTTATTTAACAATATCGTATTTTCCTTTAAGGTAGAATATATTGCATTATTTTTAACTCTCAATTTAGCAGCTTAATGATGAGGCGTATAGGCAACAGCTCATTTCAGTGTAGGTTATTTTCGAGGCATCTGCTCACGCAGTTATAAAATGTATGCAGTAATGTTTAAGAAATCCACAACTCCCGATACGTGAGGACTGGATGCGTCAAACTCAAAACAGATTAAGCCAATGTATTCAACGTGGAAGTTTGGTGATATGCTGGTCCAGAATCACTTCAATATACACCGAGCATGGCGTGCTGAGTGGATTAATTCCAATCCTGACAAATGACCCTAACGCAAAAACTTACTAGACACCCTCCTGGTTTCAACCATCTAGGAAAACCTGGACGACAGTGAACCGTGTGAGAACAGCCCACGCTAGGTGCAACTACCTGATGCACAACTGGGGAACAATAGGGAATCCTTCTTGTGGCCGTGCGTACCACCAGCAAATTGTCCACAGCATGACCAAGAAAATCGTTCTTATACATAAGTTTCAGCGGAACGATCAAGCAACCTAATGAAACAGACACACAGGCATCTGAATGGCTGAAAACTCTCGATATTAATGTCCAGAAACTGGCAGGTCTCACTCTATCTATTGTAATTCAGTATAATTACTATTTTTGTTTCCTTGTTCCATATGAAATAAATAATGCATGTATGGTAGGTAACGTTTTCTAAAAGAATATACTCGTATTATTTTATCATAATTTCAACCTAAACTATAAACAATAAGATAAATAAACTCGGAATTAGATTTTATACTGCCGTAGGGTGAAACAAATTTTTGACCTATTCCTTATGAGAGTCAATTTTTAATTAATTGCAGCAAATTCCTGTTTCGATTTTGTCTGTTTATTTCGCAGAAAATACATTACTCAAAAACTATTCTGATGCACTTCCATTTCGCTTACAGCCTCTGTGCTACATAACAATGTAGCAGTACTCCTTCAGGACAAGTGTGTTACATATTTTTTTGATAATCAGTGATAGAAGTCTTGTCATGACGTAGAATTAGTGTATTCTGCTGTTAGTGTTCAGTTTTCACGGTGTTCGACACGGCGTCCCTTGATTTTATAAACAAATCTCCTTTTCATTATTATTATTTTTTTCTCTAAAACACTGCCATTAAGTGCCATTCTTCAAGATGTTCTCTTCTTGCGCATTAAATTAACTCTCTACACTCCCAACAGCCATCAATAAAGCAAAATACCAAACACATATAAACCATATATTAAAATTCCTTCTCTCCACTGTCACACACTTCTCTCAGGCTAACTTAGGCCAGCCTTCGGCGGAGAGAAATTTGCTTACGAGCTCAGCACAGCATGAACGGCCAACAAATTAGAGAAAGTAAGATCGGAGAGTAAATTAAATTTTCTTAAAAAAATGTTCTTAGAAATGAGATTAATTAAATTTAATGATAAAATTCCTCAAAAATTCCAGAAATATTGCTCCTTCTTATAGGCCGACAGCGCAATTTGTGTGCCGGGCGACACGGTCGGACGGCCAAACACAAAACCCTGCACTTCTCATAAGCTGGCAATGTTATCGAAGGGCACAGAGTACAACTATTACTTACAGATGTGTTTCCGTGATAATAATATAAAACGGAAAAAGCCTATTTAATAGTAAAAAATATTCGAAATGTAGTATTTACATTGGCGGTGTTGGAAAACAAGCAATATGACAATGCACAAAACGTACCGCAGTTACATATTTCTAAATCAAAGTCCTGCTGAGCCCGATGTTATAATGAATTACGAGACGTTTTCCCACAATTTAGCCACTTTTAACTTTCCGGGTGAGAACAAGATTCCAATGGTCTATTTATGCGTTTTAGGAAACTTGTGACCAAGTTACAAGAGAAGTGTCAGAAATTTTAGAAATTCAAGGAACTGTGCATCTCAAACTACCTAGGAAGCCTTAAAGTCTTCAATAAAACTTTAATCACAACCTTGTCTATTGAACAGAAATCTAAAAATACCCAGTGAAAATCGGTCACCCATGTACTGTATTTGTAACACATATTATATACAAACTAGCCCCAAAGCCCGTCAAAAATGACCGGTTTAACGTAGTGTTATGGTAATTTGTTTCACTGTAGCTGTTTAACTAAACAGAATTGTTACAAAATGAAGCTCATTGTTATTTATCCTCCTTTGTGCTGTAAAAAAAGCTTCAGTTGTCAACTTGGCCCAGGATGCATTTCAGCCTAACCCCAACTCTGCTAATATTGCCGCTAGAAAAGCAGAGCTTCAGTCACACGAGAATTAATACATTCCCTGTATCGTATTTAAGTATCACCATGCATCGCGATATACACTTGATCCCAAATTTTTACAGTTTCTTACACCTTTCTTTCTTAATAACTGTGATGCAGATCGATGTTTTAACGGCTGAGACAGCTTACATCGGCTGAAATAATGACCCCAGTGAAAACGAAGGATGCTAAAAATAAATTTTAACAACTTACGCTATGCCACGTAATATTTAATTGTAGTTTAAGCCACATAAATCGCGATCAATCTTTCATTCAAACCATGTAATGATTTCAGTAAAATAAAAAAACTGATAATTAATACGCTAATTTAAACGAAATACATAATTTTCTTTAAGTGTTCTGACAATTAATTTCTTAGCAGTTGCTTAACTAAATAGAATTGTTATAGAATAAAATTCAGTGCAATTCCTTGTGCCTTGCCCTGTAACAAAAAGTTTCCGTTCCAATCTGGGTCATTTTGCATTTCAACCTAACCACCTAACCACCTAAACTATCCGCCAGAAAAACAATACTTCAATCTCACGCATATTAATACATGTACTGTATCGCATTTTAGTGGCAATAATGCATCGCTGTATAAATTTGATCAAAAAACTTCAACAAGAAAGAATGGTGTAAAACCTTTCTTTTTTGTTATGCGTGACTCAGACCGATATTACAACGTTTGAGTAGCTGACATTGTTATATGTTGCGGAAATAATAGTGTCAGTAGTATTACTCGGTGAAAGCAAAGATGATTAAAATAAATTATGCCACGTAATATTTATTTTAATTGTAGTGTAGGCAGCACAGTTCGCGATCAGTGTGCAACTATTTCCGTTCAAACGATTTAATAATTTCAATAATAGGGCACAGTTTAAATTATTTAGAAAAAAAAAACCCTAATTTTTTCATGTCCTCTGCCTTAGCGTCAAATTCCAGTTGTAATTCTCACCCATGCTAGGTAACAATCAAAGCTTTCGCTACTATTGATGTTCAAAAATTAAAACTTTTATCTCACTTATCTATAGACAAAGGATTTAAGGAATATTTCTATTTATCGAAATAATAATACGTAAATATTAGCATCTAATGATTGATATGTCGTTTCAGACGCAATACATACTATTTTCAGTCTTCTGTCAGTTATTTTATTCTCAGATGCTTAGAAATGTGATTAAATAACGTGCATAACAAAAAAAATGGCGAGAAGTGTGACATCAATGCGTGACGTCATAGAATGACGTCAAGACGTGAAGGGTGGCGTCGTGTATGACAGGCTTGTTTATTATATATATATAGATTTTAGCTTTCTGTGCTTCTTCTCCATATAAACTTTAACTACCACAAATATCACACTCCTCAGTGCTAGGAATATTCTTAAAAAAGGGATCGAAGTCTTCGCTTTACGTATTAATATATAGATTCCAAAACGTGAAGGCTGTCAGAGTTCCCACTTTGACAGACGTAGAGAAAACTCACAGATAATGACTACAACACAGCCAATAAGATGTCTTATTTACGTTTGTAGACACCGATCCCAGTGATATGTGTTTAAAAATGCGACAACAAGAAGAGCCAATGAGAATAGTTTTTGGTTGCCAGGCTTCCGGGGCAGACTGAGTCGCTGGCCATGAGGATCGCTTGGTTTTCGATCGCCGCAGTGGAACATCAGCCCCCAGGCGGCAGAACTTCCTCAGGGTCACATACATCGCCGAGGGCCCCCTGCAGCGCTACCTGCTGCTTGCTTCCAGCTTCGTCCACATCCATACGTCTCCATCTGAGATCGACGTGTCGCATTCCGTAGCGTTCACCAGCTGGTTGCAACCACACGAGATAGGTAAAATTATGTCGAGTCGGTTGGAAAATAAGAGAAGAAGATGAATTTGTAATTCTCTGTAAGACGAACGTATAAAGAGGCTCTTAGTTTCATAATTGCAGACTAAATTATTCCGTTATTTTAAATAAATTTCAACAATTCACGATTTAAATATCTGAAACAAATGCAGATGATGTAAATGATCTGTTTTGCCCATTTCATAGTTTTCTCTTTAGATTCTGGTTTGCTCATAATGCTATCCCAATAAATCATTTGTCGTCAGTATCGCATTATTACATCAAGTCTATTAGCTACTTACCAAGGTAACACATGACCATCCGCCCTCATGTTACATCAACTTAACGTCCACTCATTGGTCAGTGTATCAGTATATTCCTGATATTTTGAACACAGTAACTTCAGACGTGAACGGAAATAATTATTAAACCCATAAGGGGTTCCGTGTTGCTGACGTTAGAAGCTCTTGATTTGACCATGTGTTCATACTTTTGGTTATTTTTATACGGCGTATTAAGAATATTTTCCTGGGTTTTTGGTTAGTTATGTTGAAATATAGGTTAATGAAGGCCTTGTATACATGCCAAATGAACGGGGCGGTTGCAGAGCAGAATAGAGTTGTCGATCCCAAGGAGGGGATGTGGATCTAATCGGGATCTTTCATATAATGCAGGTTTTTTTTTTTTTTACTCAGATCTGTGTGGGTTGCACCAAACAAGTTTTATATGAATACTCGTGATTGTTTGCTTTTAAACACACAAGTAGCTATTTTTGACTTAAAGGATTTATGTTTTTAGCGATTGCTGCTAATGTTAATATTGTTTAAGTTCGCTGTTCCCGTTGCTTTGCTAGGAGAAGTAACACTCAACCACAAAGTTCGTTGCATTAGATACTGTGGGCAAAGCTACAAGGAGAAACCTAGCATACTCATATTTTTACCGTCTTAATGTGGAAGCCACTGGAAATCTTCATTATGATCGACGGAGATGGATCCAGAAGTTCGAATGTGGCAACTCACTTCTGTACCTTGACTTCCTACACACATTTCATCTTATCTCTAAATTTTCCTGTTTTAAAGTGCCTTCCACTCTGCGGTATAAAGGTAGGATACGTTTTAAAGCCGATTTGAAGTATTCTCTCTGTACAAGTAACATACGATTTTTTTTTTTTTTTTTTTTGGAACAAGGCGTTCGTTATTCTATATATTTTATTAGCATTTCGCACTTGCTTTTCCTTTAATTTTTTTGCCCAATATAGGAAAACATGATTCTTTTCTGAAACTTATCTAAATTACAGTCATTCTGACATGAAACCAAACCATGTAACAGTATGGTATGATAATTATTTAATTTTTGTCTTGCAGTTGCTCTGCTATAACCAAAGTTAGGCTTCTGATGGTTTCGACCTTGTCATTATGTTGAGTTACTACGAAGCGGCTCACCTAGAAACTTGACGACCACGATATGCTTCAAAGTTTGTATTAGAAAGAATAATATTTGCATCACGTGGAAGTACTTAGCATTCTACTTCAGCTGTCATAGTTTACAGCTTCTCAGAATGGTTGAAAGTCGGCTGTAACAGCCTGTGTCACTAGCTGTAAGATCTTTTCTTCAACGGTGATGTATAACTTGACAGGCGAAAAATGTTATTTCCCAACCTGCTGTCATAAAAATCGTATATACATATAAACAGTCGGGATATAAGTTTGCCGAAAAGAATTGCGGATTCTTGGTAGTGAGATTAACTGTTTGCGTAAAAGATTGATATCGGAGGTTCAGTTACGTATTTTCCGCGGTATGTCGTAAGCGTTAGCTACTTGGTACTATGTATTAACATGCGAACGATCATCTACCGTGAAGAGAAGACAGATATGTTGAGAGATACCCTTCTAAAAACCTTGTTGATTTAGAAATTTCCGTTATTTTTAGAATAACGTACGTATTGAATGAGTGATGGATTTCTAAATTCTAAAAAATAACAACTTCCCTTTAATTCTGTAGTCAACCAACGTTTTTATTCTTAAAATACCTGCCAAACTTAATTGACAAGAGTTATTTACAACAAAGAAGCTGTGTAGAATTATGTCACAGGCGGTAATATTCTCTGCTTCTACGTAGAGTAAAAAGAAGGAATGCTTTGTTGTTTCATACGTTATTGCTTCTTACCTTTCTGAACAGCTTATCTCTTCCGCCAACGTTACAAATAGGATAAATGTTTTCAAAGTTTTAAAATAAGATGTGGTGTCCTTACTCTATTTAGTCTTCCAAAATTTGACTTTTTCTACTAGGGAATTAACACGGAAAATAAAAATAACATTAAAAAGTTTAATATTTCTTTGCATTGGTTTACTGTTTATGCTAATACTATGAAGTGATACATTACCTTAAGTTCTGCTTTTTCGGTTTCTATCTATTCCCCCATTGATTTTTTAGACAGTATGCTATCTTATAATATTTTTTTCACCCAGTTGTGCAGAAACAAACTGTAACAATATTGTCAGAATTTTCACTGAATAAGTTCTCATCTTTTTATTTGTTAGAAGCAGGAATTTTCAACGATGTGTTCGTTTGATTTATTTTTTTTAGAAACATGAATGAGATTTTACTCTTCTGAAGCTGCAAATCTGTGCCTGACAGAAATTAAATGATTCTTCAAGGCTCTTGATAGCAACATCCTGTACAAAATTCACTTTTTTTGCAGTGATTTTGGCATTTGCCGTATTGGTCAGTCCTTGAAAACACTGATACATTTCGTCGCACCGCTGTTCAACGATTACTGTCATTTAAACCCAACAAAGAATTTAAAACTGATAACATACTATACGGTTTCCTGTCGGAACTAACTCGTACTCTTCGCGGAAGTATTTCGACTTGTGCGAGAGGCAATATTAATTCTACAGGTTAGCAGCAATACTGTGATGTTACACTGGACCTCACGCGCAATGTTGGCAGCAAACTGATCTGTATCGGCATTGACATGTATGCTTCAACCTTTTAAACGGGTGCTAAGCAAACTCCTAATCCAGAAAAACCATTACGGTTTTTCAAGCTCTTCTGAAGTCATCTATCCTAATGCCACTTTGGACCAAGGTTTTAGCATCAAGGATGCTCGAGTAACTCAGAACGTACTAATGGGAGAACTTAAACACCGGCAGCAAGATGCCGTTTGAGTTGTTTCTTCTGCGTGGGACCTGATTCGAAGCAGTCGTTTGCGGGATAGAGCTTAGCTTAGGGCAGCGCCGCAGTGCATAATTCAGGGTGCGGTGGTGGATAGGCCCCGAGCGGCGGTAATCAATTCTGGTTGGCAAACAAGGCAGCTGTATCAACACCGCGCGGCGCGGCGCGGCGGCGGCGTGCGGCGGATGAGAAAACTACGACGAGTGCCGCGGCCTGAATAATTCTTCGAACCCAGAGCTCGCCGCCGCAGGCCCGCAAACTTTAATGCGAATTAATATCGTCGGCACGGTCTACTTCCACCACAACTCTCCTTTCCAAACAGACGAACTCAGCTGCCAGGAGCAAATTGTATTTCCTCTGAAATCACTGTAATTATAGTTTAACCAGCAATTTAACAGCGAGGGATTTTTACTTGCAAAAGTAATTATTTCCTCTGTGATTGGAATATTCAACCAGCTACTGAGTAGTTGGAAACGAATACTAACCGAAAGCTGTTTGGTTTGCATTGAATATATAATCTGAAACCCAGGCTGTCAACAACATGAAGTTAGGTACTGAAAATTCATGGTGCCAGTTTCTGTTTACTTGTTATTCAGTTTTAACCTCATCTGAAATGAAGATGACCTGGAAAATAGACCACACTTACAAATATCTGCTGAGTGTGTTGGGTTGGTATGTGTGGTAGCAACTAAGGACTCATTGGGAAGCATGTGGGAGCATGGTTATAAAGTGCAAACCTTGTTCAAACATTTTATTACAAGAATCATGGTCAACGATTATTATACAGAATATCACAAATAATATAATACAATATAATACATAAGAAAGCTTCGATCTTGCACATTATGATCTTAATAAATCCTGTACCAATACAAATATATGTTAATGCGATGACAACCTTGTTAAGCCATGAGAATATCCCTAATCACAATATTAAACATGCAAACAGAAAATCCTTACGTGCTTGGAAACGTAATATAACAGGGCAGGCTCTTACCAATTTACCATCATATAACAAATTTACAGCTAGTACCAAACACAAATTTGTACACAGGAGGAAAAATACAGCAATTATTTTAAACAAACAGGAATCAGTTTACCTTAGCATCCTTCAGTTTAACCTTAAGAATCAAGTTCGCACCAAAAGGTTCTAACACACTATAGTGTGTACACGCCGGCGCATAAGTCGTTACCACCCACATACACTGATAAGGTAGCGGGAACGATTAGCACCACATATCGGAGAATTTTGTCAATTCCCGTGACAAAATTATTAAGCACCATTAACAAGAATGCAGTAAGCGACGCACTTTGTAATTGGGATCATCAGGTATACTACCTCAAATACCCGACAGTGCTAGAAAATGGAAATTTATCACCTCGAAGCCACCGCCAGCCCCGCCCGCTGCCGTGCTCCCCAATCGGCGGAAAACCGCTCACGAACATAGGGCGCAGCGGAGGAATTCCCTCGATTAATGCGAGCGGGTCACAAATCCACATCATGCGGTACTTCCAGGCCGCCGGGTCAAATTACAAGTCCTCGCTTATACCAGCAGACCTCTAACGTCGCAGTCAATTAGGGAAAATATTAGGCCCAACGAACCAATCCACTGCTGCCGACCGACTGACTTCCCGGTTTCGTGTCCCCGAAAATCAACAACTCCATCAGCCGGTAGAGGGCACCACCAGGGCCACAACGCGCTATCACGGGCGAAACTAGCACGCGGTCTCTGCAGGAACCAGCATCAGAAGACAATCGAGGGCGGGGAAAATAAACAATGCGAGCCGAGCACGGCTCATGGGTGAGCGGTAATGCTCGTGAGGACGCAGGTTCAAATACCCATCCGGTCTTCCGGATTTCGGTTTCAAGTGACAACTTGCTTCAGGAAATTGCTGGGATGGCTCCTTTAAAAACGGCCATGGCCAAATTCCTTACTGTTCCTTGCCCCAGTGTACTCCCAGCTCAAATGACCTATGGGTTACGAATCGATAACTAAATAAATACTGAATACAGCATAAAATTTTCGGCTGGTACAAGATATTTTTCTTAGTTTTAATAGTGCTTTAGTCAACACTAAATATAGTACCATGAAATCCAATTCCAGATAATTATTCTTGTTGACGAAAGGTTTATTCTCTTTAACAAACAATGTGCAAGTTCATTTCACACGAAAAATTTGTATAGACGGACCTTCCTTTTACTTTCCTTGTCACGGCTGTTGCTGGATATTCATACTATTTCTATAGATAGTCTTTTTTCTATGATCTAAAGCCTTCACTCTTTGGCTGATTGTAAAATTGTAAAAAAGTTGATGTGGATTCTGTTAGACAGAATGTTCATTTAACGGGAAAGTTTATAGCAAAGTTAAAGGGCTTACGAAATACCTTACCTGTGGGAACTTATTTTAACGAGAACATTCCATGCGAAGGGCTATTATGAACCACTTCCCTGCACGGCGATTCAGTTATAAGTCCTTATCTTGTCTGATATCATAGTGACCACTGAATCAATGAATCATCCTCCTGAGTGCCTGCATATTTTATCGCAGTGATATTGATGTACAGTAATTAATACTGACTGAAGTTACGAAAATATTTGGTGTGATTACAGAAATTATACATTTTTCCCCGATGGCTGAAGTCCTGTCCCTAAAGTAAGGACAACGTTGCGAAGTGTTAGCCTTAGAAAAGCCTTCATTTTCAGGTTTTTATTCATTAACCTTCTGTAACCACTTCTTCAGTGTACCGAAATAGTTCTGGACGAATTTTATGAAATTATGAGTTACGGAATAGAATTTAACTGTTTTTTAATATGTATCCTGAAAAATAATACATTACCACAGACGCACAATCCCGTAAGACATCGAACTGATACTGGGATAACTACAATCCATGAGTAAAGTGGAAACACCTGTTACCAAATAAATGTTTGGACTTTTCCAGATGCAAATCGCCCAGAATTTGTCAGAGTCTATGTACCTTGCAAGGTCCATACCTTGCCAACTAGTTCCCAAATATCTTATTTTTCTTTTCTAAGGGCTATAAGCATCGTCTACGTCGTGAATATTAGAGGCATCAGAAGATTAAGAACAAGGAAATGGATGGAATTTAGCGACGAAATTTTGAAGGAAACACCCTATTATTAATCTCGATTGATTTCAGCAAACCATGGAAAACAAAAATATAGATTAATGGACAGAGATTCGACCCACGTCTTCACAAATTCCAGCTTTGATTCTTAACACTGCACGTATCTTTTTGTGCTCTCCTGCGTGACAGTTCGTTATTGATGTTGTGGACGGCCATTAGAAGAGGTCACGTTTGATGTTAAAAATCGTAATTTGAAAGCCCAAAAATGTGTGGTTGCCTGAACTGTAACATTCATGATTGTGTAATCGTTTTCATTACATTGTTTAAAACGGTACGAAATATCATTAGCACTGCGTGCTACCCCGTAAGTAGTATCATATCTTACTGTAACGCAGCCATCCAGACTGCGATCTATAGTTTAAGTAGTTTACGGCCATTTCCTTTGGGTTACTCTTTTTCTGAAGAAGAAACCAGATGTGACTGAAACGTCATTGACTAAACGAAAATAGCGAAACAACAGAAAAACCCAAAACGTAATAAAACCTATATAATACGATGGCAGCGAACAGTACTGAATATCGTTGAAATGAAATCTCTTCGGTTACTTCATCAAACGAACATGTCTGAAACTGTTACATAAATTAAATAAAGGGAGAGTGAAACTGTTCGTAAGGCAACAAAATGATTGAGCGAACAGAAATAATAACCGTTCAAACTGTTAGTGGAAAGCAATAAATCTCTCTACTAGATGTCCAACGAACAGAAACTCATAAAGATCTAAAAATAAAGCGAAGCAGAAATGCAATGTATTATTATTACACCAAAAACAGAATTCGATAGTGTTTTAGTGTGTTGTGCGTTGCGTGCTCATAACTGTTCTGAAAAGCAAGATGAAAAAGATTTCTCATTGCCAAATTTAAGAATTCAGTAGTGTGAGTTACAGAAGTCCCGTGGTGTGTGCAGTAGTGGCGAGGCGCGTGCGGCGCCGCCTGTGTTGTGCGCTACAGAGAACACTGCTCCTGCGGCGGCCGCAAGAAGCGCCGCCTCATTACTTGCCGCCCCCACCACAACGCCCCGTAATCACGTTTCCCGCAGCCCTGACTCACATTTGCCGTCTCTTTCACTGCGTCATGGGCGGTATCCGACGTTCTTTCAGTTCGTATTCTAAAGACAGAGCTGACGCTGTATTACACAATAACACAGCGCACCTTGTTTGTTCCTAGTAGAAGACTGTATTGAAATTTTCGTAATGCCTCATTCGTCGCCAGCGCTTCTTTCTCTGCGAGGATAATCTCCGGGAACAGTTCTTAATGAAGGCTGAGCTCACAAGTGACTACATCTTACTCAGACGCAGCAAACATTGCTCATCAATTACTAAACTCTCTCTATCACAAAATTCTCAAAACGGCTTAAATTGAATTAGACCTTCAGTCTGAGAAAGAAGCAAAATTCCAAAGCAAAAGAAAAGAAGGCGCTGTTATAAATGCCAAATGATTCACGGAGGTAGATTTCCATACTTTACTTCTGTACAAAAGACACTAGACAGGAAATAACTTGGTCACGCTACTCTCCAGCCATTTCCACGATCACCGAATTTTCTCCTCGTTACTCATGAAATAACATATTAGGAGGATCTGACGTTCAGCTTCGAACAAATTCTTTGGCTTAGTCGGTAATCGAAACCCAGTCATCGAAGCCGTAGCCAGGAGCTTTACCAACTGAGTCATGGGTCCCGAAATTAAAGTTACGAATATACTTCTTTTATAAACTTCATGTAAGCACAGGCCTATTTGATACAAACATCTACTGACAGTCACGAAACCTTTATCGTTTGCATTCACCAGACAAAAATAAACCTCAAATAAACGTGTTGAAATTGATTTCAGTAAACAGAAGAAGGATATCTTAAATTCTGATTAAATCATTTGACTGCAGCAACTGAAACGTGAAAAATGGAATTTTGGGTTTCACATTTAATCGGCCTTCTACATCAAGAAACAATAAAATTTCGAGAAGTTCTATGGCTAATGCAATTTATTTTATACAAAAAGCGATAAAACATTGCTAAATTGCAACACATTTTCTTTAAAAAAAAGTGTACATTTTCACTCGATTTGCGCAAATATATGTGTCTTAAATGTCTCAAGACATTCTGTAAATTCATCCACACCCACAATGTTGAACAATATAGATACTACCTACGCAAAGATTATTTATAACTTACCATTGCAGGGTTCACGTAATTTACGGTGATTAAATTTGCTGTACCAGACATTTAAGATAAAATAACTTAAACAGAACTATAATGTCAAAATATAACTCGCTTGAACGGCACAACTTTTTGAAATAAGAATTAAGATTGGTGCTCAGCACCCTCTGCCACCCACAATGTTTGTGAATTGCAGAGTATGGATGTAAATGTAGAAGTTGAGAAATATATGACAAACTGAAACATTAATCCCACAGATGTAATGAAGAATA
Source organism: Vandiemenella viatica (assembly GCA_031002005.1). Taxonomy (NCBI): domain Eukaryota; kingdom Metazoa; phylum Arthropoda; class Insecta; order Orthoptera; family Morabidae; genus Vandiemenella; species Vandiemenella viatica. Next base: position 216,590,007 of record JARYHS010013630.1, read on the forward strand.
GGAGCCAAGACCCCACCAGTACCTCCTGTGGAAGAAGATTATTACGAAACGGGGAAAACAAATAATGAAACAGCTAATTTGGCATGTCACGTACGATAAAATACCAATGTTTGAACTTACAGGAATACTTCAATAGTAGATAGAGATATTGAAGAGGATTTCTGACTAACAAGGGGACCTTACGGTCTTGGAAATTCAGTTCGGCATGAGATTTCGCAGGTTACTAGTATACCTTAAGGGTGTCCACACAATGAAGTAGTAAAGCGCACTAGCCAGAAGATTCTGAGAAAAAGGGCTCTAAAGTCTTACTCGCAGTTCATATACTGGTTGATTTGTTTGCCATACCACCACAGCGAAGTGGCTGAGTCTGCAGAGAACGCGATTACTACGTGGGTGGCGCAGGTTCAATGCTACCTCTGGTAACTTTTTAATTGTTTTAATAATTATAACAACTTTTAAATAAAGTTAATGACCTAAAATATCATCAAATGAACCATTTTTAAAAAATTTATGACTGTTGCAGCTAATTAAAATGTAAATTAAAGATGGTATTTTATTTTTAAAAAGTTGAATAATTTCAAATGTGTATATAATTGAGGTAAATTAAAACTTAAATTACCTCTATGGTAAAATTTTATTTATATAAAAAAGTTTATAATATCGTCTTTATTTGTCAATTTTTTATTTTATATACAAGCATTGGTTTGATAATTACCATAAAAACATTGAAAAAAAAAAACATACAATTTTGACATCTTGCACAATTTATAAAGGGAGATTTAAGAACGGAGACTTTCCCGGCGTATGCTTGAAATGAAGTCTTCACGGGTGTACCACCGGATAGTGTTTTGGAAACACGATATATCGACGACTAGCTCCGTCGTCTGCATCAGGTGTCGAGACATCTGCACAGGTGCGGCACCTGGGCTGTCTCAGTATCCGACGGTCAGCCGACCTGTGCAGATGTCTCCACACCTGATGCAGATGACGGAGCTAGTCGTCGAAATATTGTGTTTTCAAAACACTATCCGGCGGTACAACCGTGAAGAATTCATTTAAAGGGAGATTGTTTACACAAATAGTCTTTTTGTAAAAGATTTGCTGGAAAACATAGTTAATTCACATTCATGAAAATTTCTCTCTCGTCAGAAAGCCTGGAAACGTACCAGGCATACCGGAGCATTTTATTTGAAATTGACGATGACAGTAGATGATGGTCTGTCCGTTGTAAGAATATTTTGGTCACTAATATAATTTAGAAGTTGTTACAATTTTTAAAACTGTTAAAAAAAATTGCGAGAGGTAACATTGAACTCGGTTCGTCTGCGTGGTAAACCACTTCGCTACAGACTCAGCCACTTTTGCTGTTCCGGTATGGCGCACAAATCAACTAGTAAATGCGCTGCGCGTAAAACTTCAGAGCCCTGTTTCTCGGAATCTTCTGGCTAGTGCGCTTCACTACTTTACTGGGAGGACACCCTTTAGGTATACTACTAACCTGCGAAGTCTCGTCCCAAACTGAATTTCCGAGACCGTAAGGTGCTCTTGTGAGATGAAAACATAGGAGATGAAATAAGTTGAAACTACGAAGTCAGTGTAGCCACCGCAATATTTACAAATCACAAATAACAATATACTCGACGAAATAACTAGATGGTTAAGCGATCTTATAATTTGATAAACTTTTGAAAAATAAATTTCATGGTATAGAGCATACCTACGAAAGTACGTCGATATTTACCGCTGTCTAATAGCAAGCACACAAGATAAATGAACTGAAACCGTACATACAAAATCAATCTGTTGTAAATATATATCTGAGGAAATCATGAGGGTAATTCAACTAATGATGGTTGAAAACATTTTGTATAAGGGTAAAAGTAGTAAGACAGCATCGCATCGCATTCCATCGTAAGATATGAAAACCGGTTCACATTTTTAAGATAGAAGAATTGTATCAAAAAAAAAAAATCTCCGTAAGTCAAGTGCGAACTAATAAATTTGGATTTAGTTGTAGCTGCAATAGATATGGAATACAGGAAGTTCAAAACATTCTAGAAAGTTGAAATAGAGATGGGTTAGCATCAATTCTACTGGGTAGGTGATGCGAGATACAACCTAAGAAAATCAAATGCAATAAAAACGTATAACGGAAAATCTTAGATGGTTGCGTGCTTAACAAATGGACTTATGTTGCCTGATATTCATTCCAGTTGAAGATCGTTATCGATGGGAACAGTCTGACTTAGCCTTGTATATAGGAATTAATCTCTTGTTAATGAGTAACCTTGAATGTCAACTGAAAAGCCGCCAGAAAGCCAGAAAATTTGGAGTTGGTGGATTAGAGGAGAAGAAAATTCTTCAACGCCGCAAAATTACTTTGAAACTGTATGAACTCTTCGTGTAAGAACGAAATATTTCACAAGGAGGGACAGACATTACAACGGCGATGTTATTAGTACTGGTGTGTATCCCAAGTTGCTGCAAAACGGACTGCTCTGCCAAATTGCTTGGAAACACGCCACAACGACTTCTAAATAGCTCTCACGAATCTGAACAGCACTCCAGTCATGGTTCATTAACGACTGTCGATGAATTGCCCTGCCCACTATTCCGAAAACATTAAATCAGTTTACGGCCGATAAAAAAAAAAACAAAGCATTGCGTTTACACGGTTGTATCGTGTTACCGATCGTTGAATGTTCGTTTGTATAGTAGACTCAAAAACGCCGGTCCAAATGTTAGGCCTGATAACTGTGTCTTTTCCATCAAGTGAGAAACAATTGACTTCAAATTTTTGTTACGATATGTGACAAGGAATCGGTGATTTCGTACGCAGATGTTGCTGATGCATCTAGCTGATAATATAATGACGATTCTAGCTGGGACGTACAAGTATATAATTCTTCAAACAGGTTCACGAAAACATACATGTAATAGTCATATTTAATTGAATTATGGGAAGGATCTGTTTGCTGGGATGTCAGTTAACAAATCGTTTACATTTAATCTTACTGATATTGTTAGTTACTTTTATTTAAATGATACTACTTCTTAAATATAATTACAATGTTAGAATAATTATATAAAGAAAGGGTTTAGACAATTTAATTTTTAACACCATTAACTGTATAGTGAAAGTATCCCTTTATGCTACTCCCAAAATCTATCTAGTATTCTCAGGTATACTTTTTTTATTGTCTACGTTAGCCGAAATGTAAATCCTTTGCGTAAATAATATTTCTAAATTAAAGGATTTCCAACGGCTTATTCCAACAACTGTACTGTAACCATGTGTTTTGGGGGAAAATTTGACTTTAACACATTTGTGACTTTATACTGAATCTTAATTTTTCCGTAATTGCTAGTCCAAAGTTATGACGCGCATGTCTTCTTATTGTGAGTGAAATGCTTAATCTAATACAAAAATTCCTGAGATATTAAGGACAAATCTTTCCTATCTCTTTGCTTAATTACTACAGTTTCCACTTGTACATGAATCAGTAACTGGGCTCCCAAATTTTTTCAGAAGGACTCAAATTTTCTACAAATGTGAGATGAAATTTCTGTTTCTGCAATATAACATGTAAACATATGTAAATCTTCATTTTGATTCGAAGTTTTATCCTAATTGAATTCACACCAGTTGAAACGATTTCAGCACCTGAACCATAGTAGCTGTGACAAATTATGCAGTAGCCACAGGTAAATGTAAAACATATTTCCATTTATGATAAAACGTATATGTCAAGATCTTTCATCTACTTTTATGAAATTTCAAGCGAAATGAAGAAATGCATTTTCACTCGGAATGTAACCAAATATACACAAACAGCTCAAAATTTTATGAATAGATTTGAATTTACGTTAAAACATTTAATAATAAAACTAAAGCAGAAAGTAATTTGAAAGTAACTTAACAAATGACAGCGGTGTCCTAAGTGAATCTACAAAAGAAACGAACAAGTACAGATTAATAAATGTGACGTAATGTTAAATGTGCTTAAGTGAAATTAGCAAAATATTAATTTTACCCACCACATGAATCATTAGTTAGAAAGATCTTTTATTCAAATGAGACCGCTATCAATTGAGTACAGGTTAACATGAAGAGTACAATGACTCACTGTATTGCTGGTATAAAATACGCTTGTCTAAAAACCGTAATAGAAAAATTTCGTATGTGAAAATTATTATTATTATTTGCTTATTATTTATAATTTTTTATATTGATTTCTCTTGAAATTATTTTATTCACGGGAAGTATAAAAATACCTTAATGATTTAAATATTACTTTGATACGAATGTAGTGGATATTGTTCTCAAAAGATATTGGAGTTAATCCAATGTAGAGCTCATTCATGCGGCCATAACACATTAGATTTCTATAACACTAGGTGTGTTAAAACCTCTGCATCTCTCAATGACATTTTCTTTCTTTTTACTGCAGAACGTTGAAAATTAGTCGTCCTTGCTCAGATGCTGCATTACTATGCAGCATTTAAATTGCAAACTACTTCATCATCACTCTCTACGACGGTTAAAATTTTTTACTTCATTTTGTACGTTTATCTATCATTAAAATATAGAATTTAATTAATTGCAGTTCATTATTGATGTCAAGAGCTTTTCAGATTATCCTGGACTATAGGTTACACTCTTGTAAACTTATATCACTCTTAACAAGTAAGCAACCATTTGCAGAAAAGAAAGGTGATAGACACCAACTCGCTACATTTTGTACCTCTAATTAATTTCTTTAAGGCATAAAACAGAAAACTCCTGACACTGCTTCTATAAATGCGAAAATAATTTTCCCTGGTGTAGAAAGACTCAAAACCAGAGGCTAAATTTCGGTGTTTTACTATTGTAATAAGAAATAAAGAATGTTTGTTATTTCAAACGTGTGATAAAATTGTTCATTGCATAATCAAATATAAAAACGAGTGTTTGAAACAGTTTTTTCACGCAGGCGTGATGTAAATAAAATCTTGTATACACCGGACAATTACGGGTGTGATTGGAATTAAAATTGTCTTTATTGCTTTATTTCCAAACCGTAATAACAGGAATGTGCTATTCATATCTGCAACACTTTTTACAATATACTGTTACCCGAAAATTCGTTCGCCTGGACTGTTATTGAAAACAACTACACTCTTAAAGCAACGCGGTTAAGAACTACATGAGTCGTGAGCCGTGTTGCTCACTGAACGAAAAATATTTTTGAATGCACAGTGTACACTACAATCTGTACGCCGAAGTCGCGACACACATTCCGACTGCAACTTTCATTTCAGTCGATACTAAGTTGTGGACTTTTTTATTTTGATTCGTCAGCTTTTCAACGACACATCAAAATGATACATTCGCTATTCACCCGTGGAACCATAGGCTGTGCATTAATAAAACACATTCATAATCAGACCAATAGTTGTTTCGTAAATCACGTTCACTGAAAAATTATCTTACCAGCTTCACGACATCACATCAATTTGAAACATTAAATATTTAACCACAGGATCACATGCTATACATTAATCGAAACTCTAACCAGTAATTTCTGCATAACTTGCACTAAACGAAAAAGTATCCTAAACTTATCATTTTCAACCTCAGATCCAAATTAAACGTATTCCATTTTTATCCGTGGGAGCTGTACATTAATATAAACCTCGTCATAATCTGTCCACTGTATTTTAGGTTGAGTAAATTAATTAGTTTTTCTACATCGCATCAAAATGAAACATACTCTATTTCCCCCCCCCCCCCCCACCCCGCCACGGATTGTTCATTAATCAAACTCATTAAACCTTGACCAGTATTGGCGAGAATCGCGTTACACGAAAGAGTATTCCAAATTTCTCATTTTATCGACGTCATATTAAATTAAACATACCCTGTTACACCAGCACGACTGTGGGCTGTATATTACTTGAATTCCATCAAAATTCGTCCTGTACTTTTTTTGTAATTCACGTTCAACCAAAGATAATGCTAATTTGGCAAATTTCTCAGTACCAACTCTACGATGCAAGGAGTGTGTTATTCCTGCGTGACTTAAAGAAGATGATCACCTTCTATTATAGTGAACAATGAAAAGGCAGTGGCGGTGATAGTTTACACGTCGTCAACAACGAGGCCTTTAGAGAAACTGGGGACTTCAGTCCAATAAATTGTTACAGAGATACGGTACGGAAATACAGTATGACCTTCCACTCAATTTGCAGATTATATAATGGAAATCCAGGGCCTCGGCGGAAGAAGTGGATTCTGTGTTGTGCCCGCACTCTGACCTAACCGCATCGAGCGCGGCCTACAGCGCTGGCGGCTTCAATTAAATGTTGTCTGCATGTTGTTTTCGATATTGTTCTTAGTGACTGTACGAGAATACGGTGAAACAATCTTTCCGGCTTTCTAAATGCAAATCAGATCAAAATCTGAATTTACGAAACTAAATACTATAATAATGGCTGAAACCAATCGCTTCGAAAGTACTAGAATGTTTAAAAAATAGAGCTAAGCTTTCCTTGACAAACTAGCCACCTATTTAATACTTGCCATGCCATCCTCTAATACGTTATTATATAACAATGGGCTGAAATCATTCGGGTTGTAACCTCCAAACATTTAAAATTCATCCAATTGAAGTCGAGCAAATCCCATTAATTAATTTGCTCGAAACTCTGTAGATCTTACGATGACGTGGCCATAAATATGTCGTCTTTTGATCCACGCACACAGAGTAGAGGTCACCTTTTTTTTAAAATATTTAAAGATATTCAATGGTAATAAAATAGCTCATCAAATTGTCGCTAGTTCTACAGAAGTTACAACTCCAAGTGGTTAGCGTATATTCTCAGCTGTTTTTAATAGAAAATCAATCCAAAGCTCGCAGACAAAACAATTATAGTACATAACTTCTCGAACTACTAATATATTCATATAATTCTACTGCGACACTCAGTCAGCTTTTTACACACACCTTCCTTCTTCTTTTTCTTTTAGAATCTCTGACATCAGACCAAAGATTTCTATCTCATTCTTTTGAAAGATATACTACCCACTGACAATGTTTGTTAATCTGTGGTTTCCTCGAGCTTAAAAATTATATCATGTACATCATTACAATCAATATTTAAATGAAAATTAATTATACTTAAAAAAATAATATTTAAATGATAAATAATTACATAACTGTGGTGGTAGCATATGTTATAGGGTCTGCGAAAATCACTTGTATTTCTTGCATTGCAACGTTTCTTAGAGAAGCACCAACCTGGAGCAGGTTTCGCTGTAGGACACGTAACACACTAACTGCTCTAATAGGCTCGGCTTGTTAGGTCTCTTTGTTGTTATTTTTGTTTTTATAACTTATGGATTATTTTTGTTTAATCCTCATACTGTCCAGATGAAATAAATCTTTAATTAGTGAGATATATGTTTACTCAAAGAGTCAATATCTGTAATTTACCACAGATGATACGCAATGTATTTGGTTGCCCTCTGGCGGAAGAATCGTTTGACACTTGGGAGCGCCATTACGTTGAGCGTTTCGCCTGCAGTGTGTTGCTTCTCCTTCATTTGAGCTACTCAATAGCACTAAGGAAAACCGAGGCAGTCATTGTTTATGTAAACTGCGCACTTGCAGAGTCTGAGCCAACCACTTGAGTCCAAGTGCGTGCCGTTTCGCCGGCTCTACAGCCCTATTTATAGTCCCGCTGAATGAACCCTCGGAGGAAACAGGGCGGCTTTGTGCGCCGGCTGACTGCATAACGTGACCATTAGCTGCGCTGCGGGCCGAGATTGCACTTAGGCCCTAACACCTGTTAGCCTACAGTGCCGCCGATACGGCCCGCCGCCTAACTAGCTTGTTCTTCCGCTGTCGTGGCAGGCGGCACTCAGCGACGCCGCACTTGCTGTCTGCTCCGCCGACGTAATTAGTGCAGCGCCGCGCGGCGGGGAGGGGACGGTGTATTGTCGTGCTGCCTGCCAACAGGCGCTACACAGATCCCGTCCCATTCAGGTCACCCGCATTATTCATTACGCTCTGACTAGCCTCTCAGCCCATCAAATATGACGAGGAGGACGCAGTGTTGTCATAGTTTACACAGCGATACAGTTGGAACTTCTACCGAATTAATGACGACACAAGTATTGAACAAATTACACTCAAAATAAATTAGTAACCTCAAGAGCTTATGCTATACTGCATAATATACGTTTTATCCCTGAACCAGGTCATGTTGAACACGGTAAATATGAACTACTTACATCCGCATGTAATACTAACTTCAGTAAGATGGCACTTATGAAAGCAGCTTGAATTGTTTATGAATTCATCGTGAATTATGCTGTATGAAAGTGTATCAGTTGTGTTTCCGGTCTTGCACTCATTTCAATCAAACCACTACCTTCAGTAATATTTCTGGTCGAAAATCATAGCTTCCGTTATCGTCAATACATTCTCTGCATTAAGATCAAAATTTTACTCATTAGAACTGTTTACACGTGGCTGATAAAGTTATGTTAATTTAATAGCAACAAGTACCTTTATTTTAGTGTTTTGGCAATTTATTTCTTCGTGTTCACTATAACAGTGATATGGAAAATAGCCGAAACATCTACGTTGAATATAAATATCTTGTAATCCTGTCAAAAATGACGTATCGAACGCAGTATTTTGCTAATTCATTCCTTGGCCAACTAAATACTGTTGTTATTAAATAACGTTCATAACCTTTAAAATGACGCAATGCAAATATTTCTTACCTTTCTGTAACAGTGTTATCTCCGGATAGAGAGTATAAGAAAACACCTACATCGAACGAATATCAGTGAAAAAACAACAACTAGTAAAGCAATTAATATGTCGAACTAAAAGAAATACATACTTTTCTTTCAGTGTTTTGACAATCAACTGGTTTGCAGATGCTGGATTGAATAGAACTGTTATTTTATATCACGCATAATCTAGAACTATATCTCTGGCCGTTGTTAATTCGTCAACGGAGGAGGGGAGCGTGACGTCACAGCCTTGCGGACATGCCTGCACAAGACCAAGCTTCGCCTTTTATTAGTATAGGTTACAACAGCCTCTTTTAATTATAAGTTGCACTGACATGTGTATTCAAAACAATTAGTACATTCGAATCGTCTGTGGGAGATAATTACATTTTAAATATTATTCCCAAAGTGTTTTCAAGCAACTTACAAAGGGGCAGTACCAAATCCTTAACACATTGACTGCCACGTGAGCCAATGTTGGCTCACAGTTGCATGGGTTATGACGCCACGTGAGCCATATGTGGTTCACGTATACATTGTGCAGTGAGCCGCGTGAGCCATAACTGGCTCACATGCAGAGTTGTGTTTAGAGGCCTCGTGAGTCTCATGGAGCTCACAGATAATGCGTTTCAACTATGGGTTTAAAAGTGGTGGCTCCACTGAACACTCTGATGTTCTTAGCAATCAATATTTTTGCATTTGGTAGCCCTGGTGATTCCTAACTGCAACCGTCAGAGATCAACTTTCGACGACTCAGCTGTAGTACTGTTTTGTTTTGCTGATTGCTCGTGTATGCTATTTGAGGTTACGTTTGTGTATTTTGTTAGTTTCCTAGTTTATTGTTATGGCCAAAAGAAGACAAACTTTTGAAGAACTTGTACAGCTAGTGAATGAGGCTATGCAAGATAGCTTATCAAGTTATCAATTTTATATGTAGCTAATGTAAGCAAATAAACTAAGAGTTTGAATCATTTCTTGAAAAACGATTTTTTATACCTATTGTGTTTTAAATGATGTGAGCCACATGTGGCTCACGTGGCGACAGATCGTAATTGTGTTAAAATGTAGTTGGGCCACGTGAGCCATATATGGCTCACACCTGTTATCAATCCAGATCAGTCATAACTTGATATTTTATGAAGTAACTTAGTTCTACATGATCAAAAGAAGACATCTGATGCAAAAAATCAATTTGGCCTCACAAGTAATATTCGTGATTTCAATGTGGCATAGCAATACATAGTCCAAGTTTCATCATGGCAGTCAATGTGTTAATATTAGCACCGGCGTTGTTTCTGCAATAAACATTACCGCATTAATGCCATCCAATATTAAGTATTTCTGGTAACTAATTTTACAACTTCAGTAAAAATTCGCAGTTTGTTATTGTGGATTTTAGGTAAACGAGGACCATTAACACCATTTGAAAAGACGTGGACTTCTTTCAAATATATCATTAGCATAGTACGGTATAAAAATAACAATGAAAATACCAGCGTAAATGGAGACTGAATAGAATGATGACATGTTGAAGTTAACACCTGCTTGTCAAAACCTTTCAACAGCGTATGCTTTTTATTGGTTTCACTGCTATGATTCCGAGTATAGGTCCTGTAAGTTGCTGCTCCTCATTTTCATAGCTGTATAATTTTATCAGTCGTAGGGTACATACATCCAGCTATGTCATAACCCAAATCTCTGCAATTATTCATCATGACACCGAATATTTGCAAAAGTATTCTTAATGATTTCTTTTTTAATATATTGGTCTGCTGTTGTGAGTTTGTAAGGAGTTACATGATACATTCACTTCACTTGGATACCTGTAATAGCGCCTTAAATTATTAGAATACGGGAAGATCTGATACTCTTCCGTTTAACCACATTTCTGTTAGTCAGAGGAGATTTTCAGCACATGTCTTTTTTTTAGCAACTCTCGTAGCAATTTAACATCACATTTACGTCAAATGTCATGTACCTATTCACTGTAGATCAATATCAGTTTTCAGCTAGGCGACTGTAATGAGTAAAAAATGTCATCTACTATATAATTGCTAAGCTCACTCACTCACTCTCTCATCTCGATAGCTATTGGCCGGAGAATGGTGTCACGCGTCAGCCTTCACTCGCAAATTAACAGCCACCACAGATATCGTTAAAAAGAAATTCGAGGTAGTACCCACAATTTAATAGCCAAGCAACTACTATCAAATTATTTGCCAAAACACATTTATTAAGTCTACTTTTCGTAGCGTTTTGTAGTTAAAAAAATATCGATAAATTTTGCTATTGAAAAAACGTCTATCCGTTTTTCAGTAACATGTTGCTATTGAAAGCAATATTAAAAAATTGAATTACTCATGGTCTCTGCTGTAACCACGAATGCAAATTGTCATTCCGGCTTAGGATAAATTTCAATTTAATTAAAACTTTTACTAATATTGTTACTTGATCAAAGTTCAAAAATTACGATTTATTTGCTCTTTACGTACTGACCACTTTCGGTAATGGTCTTTGTTCATGGTCGCTGTACGTGAGTTATTAGGTTATTTACAGTGGAAATCAGGCAATAATGTTACGGAATTGAGTATTCTGGCAATTCATTTCTTTGGAGTTGCTCTACTGTTTAATAATAAGGATTGTATATTAAGTTCTCTGAAAGTTACAGATACTGTGATCAATGATTAGGCCTACATTATTAGTGTTTGCCTCGTCTCAAACAGGATTTTTTTTTTAATTTTGGAGAGTGAACTTTAAGCGTCAAATACAAGTCAAGTTTGTATTTAACCAAGGTCGAGTTTGCGACCATTGAAACAATTATACGATAGCGCAATCTTACATGCACGTGTTTAATAACTACGTTTTGTTAATACTTCTGAGTTCTTCAAGCTCGAGAGATTTATTCGCCTTTAAAAGTGAAACACAGGACAAGTTCATATTTGGTCAGATCAGGTCAACCTGTTATAATCTTTGACCTTAAAAACTGGAACTATTCTAGATCCGTAACGATACGCATAAAACGGTCACGGGCTTACACTACTTATTTATAAAAGAATTAAGTGCGACGTAAATGTTTGGCTGATGTTGATCTTCCCACCGTAGATAATGTGTACAGATGGTCAAGTTAACGAAAGTTGAGGTGGCCGAGCTGTTTACAATAGCATGGACGTGTCCATTCATTTAGTGTCGTCCACGCTGAAAGCTTAACAGCGGGCGGTGTAGTCCCTGTCTGGCGACTGTAGAAAGCGAGATGTGCGACGAAATAGAGTGCAAGGTTACAGAGATAGGCGTGGATAGGCGGCAAGCCAAGCTGGGCGCGTGAAGCAAAGATTAGAGGAAATAAACTGGGCGGCAACTGGAAGATACCAATAAGAACACTATACCAAATACATCTAGCCAATAAGATTTTCCCTCTGTTTCTGGTTTTGGTGGATAAACACTATATTGAAAACTAATTAAACGTTTCATTAGTCTCAACACCGTAAAAACTACAGCGCGTAACAAATAAAATTCTCTAAGCCTAAGCACATACGTTTTTCAAAAGTATATGAATCACAACTTTTTGTATTTTATAAGTATAACATAAATCTCTTCAAAAATTATCGTTTTAAGATACTGCAAAGTGTCTAGAATATTCTGTGAGTAAAGTGATAGATTTAGTTTGTAATTTAAGAACTAGAAAGGAGAGGTGTCTGAAATTATTGGAAATTTTAATATGTAATAAATTCATTTTCATTATTTTTTCGTTGGTGTTGTTTTAGTTTTAGGGCGCGTTGACGGCGGGATCATTAGCGCCCTAACGATAACTTGCTATAACTGAGCTTTTACAAAACAATAAAATACTGTATGCATGGTCGACTGTAAAGGGGTCAGCCATGCAGACAGCGGGATAAAATGTCAAAAAATGGACGTGGCTCTAAAGAGGCCACCCTAACCTAAGACTGTACGATGTGTGAATGACTGTAAGGGGGCCAAACAGGTTTAAAAACGAATAAAAACACTACATGTCTCACTGACTGTATAATGGCCAGCCAGACAGGAATTATAACAATATAAAAAGTAACACCAATGACCATTGACGAGTGACTATAAAGGTGCCATTCATCCATCTTAAAACTAGGCTGATATGTCTAAAAATTTAGTAACCAGACCGGCCAGAATGTACAATATATATATATTTCGTGATAATTTCAAGAGAAATCCTGTTGTGGTGTTTCCACTTAACCACCACATGCGACACGCACAGAGTTTCGTGGCATACAGCCAACGCGACGGTAAATAATTGTGTACGGACAAGTAATTTTAACCTCAGCAGTGGACTTTGACTTCCAGTGCACATAAGTTGGCAGGAGACCTTGCGGTCCGTTGCCAGAAAATTGCGACTGGGTGACTTGTAATTTCCGCAAGGAATCTGTCTTTCGTATTTTCTTCTCTGACTTCGGTTGCCGACTGGTGCCAGATAGCGCTCGTGGAATGTCTACTGAACGGACACGATCAAGTCATAACCCCGGTCACTGGGTCACCTCAAACAGAGTTATAAGGTTCTCCTCTCTGGTGCCTCTTAGGTATTTTGTTATTTACGTATTTCGATAGAACTTCTTACATTGGTGGGTTTCACGGATATCTGTCTTGAGTTCCGTAGCCAACTTCAGTCACTTATGATGCGGCCTTTTAGAGTCATGCAAACCTCATGAATTCTTAACGACATGAGGCTTCAATAGACGAACATGTTTCAATGACGGATTGGTGGTACGTGTTAATTGGGGAGGAGGGAGCTAGATGCTGTCTTCAGCCTGCGTAACGCTTAATTCGTGTAGTTTTTGTTTGGAAAATGTGTACTTTATGAGGCGGAAATTGGAGACTACCCCAACATTCGTCTTTGTGAATGTAGTAAATCGCCTAAAAACCGCAATCAGTACAGCCGATACGTGAGATCTAGCTTTCACTGTGAGCCCATTGTAGCCACAGATCTACAGTGGTAGCGCACTGACGCGCGAGCACCTAGGCGGTTAAATTTTACTTAACGCATAGCAGTATCAAAAGAAGTGGAAGTAAAAATGGGTGTGCCACAGGATAGCGTATTGGGACCATTGCTATTCATTATTCTAATGAATAATTGTGTTGATTGTTTACTATCTGAAATTAGATTGTTTGCAGATGACATAATGCAGTATAAAAGAATAAAAACGATAGAGGATTATAAACAGTTGCAGGGTGATCTGGACAGGATATCTAATTGGGTTGGTAAACATGGAATGAAGATAAATGCAAAGAAGAGTCAGCTTATTAGATACACAAATAAAAAACAAAAGGTTAATTATGAATAAAAGGTGGGGAAAGAATTGCTTGCTGAAGACTTGAAATTTAAATATCTTGGAATTACTTTTGATAACAAACTTAACTGGGCAGGACACATAGGACAGGTGGTAGGAAAAGGTTTCAAAGTTCTGCACTTGTTGGAGAGAGTGATGAGGGGATGTACGAGAGAAGTCAAGGAATTGGGTTACAAAACTTTGGTGAGACCATTGCTCGAATATGGTAGTGTAGTATGGGACCCTCATTTTACGTATCAAATACAGGAGTTGGAGAGGGTGCAAAGAAGGGCTGCTAGATTTGTTTCTGGAAATTATCGCAGAATGCAATCAGTGATGGATATGATAAAGGAGCTGGAATGGGATTAATTGCAAGACAGGAGGAGGATGAGGAGGGTCATGGGAGTGTACAGGGCATATACTGGCGATGAGGCATGGAAAGATATTGCAATAGGTATGAAAAGTAGTGCATGGAAGGGAAAAGATGACCATGACCACAAGCTGGCACTCGATTTCAGGCACAAGGATTTGGGAAGATTCTCTTTTTTAGGTAAGGGTGTCAGGGATTGGAATGAGTTACCAAGTGAAATGATGAATAATTTACCGAAAACTTTGAAGGAATTTAAATATAAAATTTGTAGAGGGCAAATGTAGGTAGGTGCAGGATAGGGGGAAGATGGGTGTGTAGGGAAATTGCCACCGGAGCCTGTGCTCCATTGCAATTAAATTAAATTAAATAAATTGTCGATCTCACTGATGTAATATAAATACGTCCTCTTTTCTGTAATCAGTCTTTTGAATGGTTTGATGTAATCCTCCATCTCTTCCTATCTTGTGCTAACCTCTTCATCTCTCCATAGCCCTTACAACCCACGTCCTCAATTATCTGCTTCATATATTCTAATCTCTGTCTACCTCTACAGTTCTTACCTTCAACTGTTTCACCCACTAACAAATTAACCAATCAAGCATGTCTCAAAATATCACCTACCAGCCTGTCTCTTCTTTCTGTAAGCTTATTCCACAAATTTATTCCCTCGCCAATCATTTCGAAAACTCATTTATTTCGTACTTTGTGTCAGTTCACATAATTTTCAGCATTCTTCTGTAGCACCACATTTCAAATGCTTCAATTCTCTTTCTTTCTGGTATTTCTGAGGTCCATGCTTCGCCACCGTTAAGTGTTGTGCTCCACATATTGAGTTTTAAAAACTTCTTTCTTAATCCTAGATGAATATTTGAAACTAATAGATTTCTATTTTTCATGAATGCTGTTTTTGTTAGTGCTATTCTGCTATTAACATCATTCCTGCTTCGTCCATCGGTTGCAAATTTGCTTCCCAAGTAGCAGGTCACTCACTTCTCCTATTGCATCCGATCATATTTCTATATTTAATCTACTGTGATTAGTTTCATTTCTACTACATTTCATTACTTTTGTGACGGGACGTCATTTATTATAATATTTTAATACAGAAATTATGTAAGTTTTCGAAGTTTCACTGCAGCCAGACGTCGAGTAAGCACGTCCTGTTGTTCGACTTTCTGCCGATCGACAGTTCGGATTACAAGCTACACGTGCAGTGCTGAGCATGCAAGCCAATACTTTTCCAGCAAGCTAGAATACATTGATCACTCTCACTTCTTGACTGACGATCTACAAGATAACATCTAGGCCTCGGAGATAGATATTCGCTGGACCAACCTCACCATTCTCTGTTAGTTGTGAACTGTAGGGCTAAGTTTCATCCCTAGGGTCAGTATTGCGGGTTACGGAATACCTCTTAATTTGTACAACATCGACTGTAGTTGATTTATGGTCCAGTGCAATTAAATGGGGTTTCCAGAGACATTGTTTTATTTCAAGTAGCTCGTAGCTGCCCGCTCCCTCTCCTAATTACAAGTTCCCCCCGATGCTCATGTTTATTTGCTAGCGCAAGAGAAGAAGAGGATAGGCTCAAGAGAGAAGAAGTCAAGAGCAGAAGATACGAAGAAAGTCGGCGCAAGTCGTAGGTTAACCATTTAGAACCCACGTGTCAGTCATCCTGGCACACCCTTTCAATAGGCATAGCACGATCCTATATAAATACATATAGGGTCAGCCACACTTTTGTCTTGCTTTGATTTATATTCAATCCGAAATCTTCCTTCAGCTTTTTGTTCATGTCATTCAGTAACTTCTCGATATCCTCAGTCTGTTCTGCTAATAAGACAATGTCATCAGCAAATAGTAGGAAAATGGTTTTTAATAATATTTTGTCCACGATGGATCGGTGGAATTCGGCAACTGTTAAATCAAATTTGATGATAAAGAACACAGCAACCAGTCACATTTGTTGTAAATAAAGATATTTACAAAAAATGTGACTGGTTACTGTGTTCTTAATCATCAAAAATGATTTTTGCTCCATGAACACTTATACCACACTCAAATCTTTCTTTCACATCATTTATTGCTTCTTCTACATACAAGTTGAATATTAATGGGGATAGACTACAACCTTGTCTCACACCCTTTTCAACTGATGCGTGTCTCTCATGGTTCTCTCCATGTATTATAGTAGCTTGATTCTTATACACTTTATAAAGTATTCTTCTATCTCGATATTTTAGACCTGACTTCGTTAAAATTTTGAACATCTTGTGGCACCTTAGAAAATCAAAAGCTTTTTCTAAATCAACAAACGCAATAAAAGTATCTATCTTTTTCTTTATCCGCCCTTCAAGTATTAATCCTAAAGACAGAATTGCTTCCCTTGTACCACGGTTTACCTAAACCCAAACTGATCTTCACCTGCTATCTCTTCTACTACCCTTTTTTTTTTTCTTCTGCGTATTATTCTGGTTAGTAATTTTGAAGCATGTGAAGTTAGACTAGTGGTGCGATAATTCTCACATTTGTCGGCTTGTGCTTTCTTCGGAAGCCTGAAGATGATACTTTTATTAAAATCAGTTGAAATTTCTCCTGTTTCATATCTTTTTAATATCAGTTTGAATAATCTTCTGATTCCTTCTTCTCCCAGGGATTTAAGAAGTTCTGCAGGGATTTTATCAATTCCAACTGCCTTATTTGCTTTCAAGTCATTCAGAGCTCTATTCTGTCCTCAAAACACGATCTCCTAAGTTTTCAATGTCGACAATCACCTTCCTTTTCCATTACGTTATTGTTCAAGTCTTCTCCATCATACAGTTTCTTAATGTATTCTTTTCATCGATTAGCTCTATCGTCTGAGCTTGAAAGATGTTTCTCATCGGCAGCTTTAATTTTCATACCTCTTTTCTTCATTTGTCCAAAATTTTTATTGATCTTCCAACATGGAACATCTGTTTTACCAATGACCCTTTCATTCTGTACTTCTTCACACTTTTCTTGACACATTATTCCTTTTTTTGTGCTTTCTCCTTTTATCCACCAGCTTCAAAATTTGTTCTGTGAGCCAAGGTTTTCGGACGGTTTGTTCCTTTATGCCTAATGTTTCTTTACCAGCTTTCATTATTTCGGTCTTTAATGCATTCCATTCATCCTCGGTTGAGCTCCTTTCACAGTTACATCTTAACCCTAAGTCTACCATTTCTGCACATTTTTTACTTGTGCTGGATTGTTTCAGAATATTCACTTCCAGTCTCTTCAGCTTAAATTGCTTCCTTATTCGCTTGAATTTCGGCCTGCACTCCATTACTCCATTACTCCATTATGGTCAGAGTCTATGTCTGCTCCTGGGTACGCTTTACAATCTAGAACTTGATTCCTGAATCTCTGTTTGGCCACGATATAATCTAGCTGATATCTGCTTGTATCCCCAGGACGTTTCCAGGTGTATATTTTTCTTACATGGTTCTTAAACAGTGTGTTTGTCACAACTGCTTATATTGTTCACAAAATTCTAACAACCTGCTTCCTCGCTCATTTCGTTCTTCTAGACCAAAACTTCCTCTAGTATTCTCCAGTATTCCCCTCTTTTCCTTCTCCCAATATCGCATTCCAGTCACCTAATATTATTTAATTTTCCTCTTTCATATATTGGATTAATTATTAAATTTCGGCGTATATTTTATCTATTTTTTCGTCATTTTCCCGTGACGTTGGCATGTACAACGTGGTTGGAGCGGGCTTAGTTTCTAACCTCATCAAAATAATCCTGTCACTAAACTGTTCATAATAACTCAACCGTTTCCCTACTTTCTTATTCATTACAAATCCTACACCAGTAACTCCACGGACAGATTTTGAGTTAATTATTCTGTGTTCCCCTGACCAGAAATCCTGTACATCCTTCCACTTAATCTCACTAATCCCGACGACATCGAATTTAAGTTGTTCCATCTCCCTTTTTTATGTTTTCTTACCTACCTGCCCTATTCAGTCTTCTAAGATTCCACGCTCCAACTCGTTGAATGTGTCTATCCATTCTGATGACTCCTCCCTGAGTAGTCCCCACCCGGATATCCGACTGGTGGACTATTTTATCTCCAGAATATTTTACCCAGGAAGAAGCGATCAAGATATATGTAACTTGAGAAGATTACATGTCCTCGGGATACCCTTGGGTCTTTAATGCAGTGGTTTTCCGTTGCCTTCTGCATTCCCATGTCATTGGTCATTTCTGATTCATCCGCCTTTAGGGGCCGTTTCCTACCCCAATGTCAAGAGGGTGCCCTGGACCGCTCCTGGCTTTTGCGCTCTCCTTTAGGAAGTCATTGGTAAGCAGTGGGTGACTCCTTATACCGGGAATCTTTCAGTCACCATATTCTCATCCGTGCCAATACGGGTGCCGTCGTGAATCAGTCCCACGCTCCGGTCGACTTTTCGTTTCCCGTGGAATTTCGTAAACGGTGGTCGCTGGACAGGGTGTTAAGTAGAACTGGAGAGCAGTTCCGAATGTTCATCTTCGGTGAAAGGTCATCGGCTTCTACTGTGACCGAAACGCGGTCTTACATGCGGCAAGTAGACTGTATACGGCCTGAACTGCGTCGACCGTTAACATACGTCTTTAAGAATACCAATCTTAACATCACACATCACGCATTACCCTAAAAAGAACAAAGGAAAACTTGTTTTCTACTATTTAATTTCCTAGCACTCTAAAAAACCATCTCGCAAAGAAAATTCCAAACAATTACGTCAGTTGTTTCTGAAAAATTCTGGTCTCATAATTCCAAGTTCTTTAGTTTATTTTGTCATTTTTTTTCGAACAAAATTTTACTGGAATAATCTGCTGCATTGTGTTCAATCATCCTCAAAGCTATAAAACACTTCTAGTGCCTAACGAATGTACTGTGGCAGTCAAACGTATGCCAAGAAATATTTATCCTATTGTATTCTTTTGGTGAGATGTGCAAAAATGAGACGTCTAGTTTCGTAATTATATATTTCTTCGAGAAAACTATATTTTACCAGCCTCGTTAGTATTGTCTATCCGAGGGTGTATATATAATCTTTCTGTTTAACTACTATTGAAAATCTAGTGCCCATAAGGCAGTCGCAAATGCTGAGCTTCCAGGTTCCGGGTAATGCTAGTTTTGTAATTATTGCGTAAAGTATCTGAGGCATATACTGTGGGTAAAATTTTGCGATATCCAAATGTGTACGTGTTCAATAGCACGAGAAAACAACATTACATATAGGCAATTTTAAAATTCTGATAAAAAAACTGATACCGTAAGTTCTGTTAAAATAAAAGGGAAAGAAAGCGTAGGTTAATCTTTGTTTCCATCGTGTGGACCAGCAGCGTCGACTACGAAGCGGTTCTGTGCTGAGCGTTCATCAGACAAGCGGCCTTATCTCATGAGGGTTGCAAATGTACACAGCGCTGGCTGCTGTAAATGAAGCTCTTCAGTGAGGCAAACATTTGGAACATGTTTCTTCTACCACATTCGTGAACACTGGTTCCCTCGAATGGGAAACTGTTTGCACAGTAATCCGATAACACATCACAACCAGTATACGAATAGTTCACTGGTAATAAAAAAAATCGTTTTAGAAGAAACTGTAATTATCACTGTAGGCGCGTGTAGAGCTCTTGTATTTTCTGCTGCGTTATTTCAATCTAATACAACCATGATAACATTTTCCGACCGTGACAGTAATTTAAGTAAATAATTTTTGCGCCGTTCCCATACAGACATCTAAATAACTGCGGAAACGCCAGAAACCAGAAAGTACTTAAATCAACATTTGTAATGTATTTTGATTTTTGTTTTAACATAATTGAATAAGTACTGAATTTCTTTTATTCTCATAAGGGGCATGCATTGTTCACGGTATTAGCTTATACGTGCTCCAGAGACAGTGCCTCACCCTAGTGCTAATTGCCGATGCCTTGTTGGTGTGTTTTACTCGCTCTGCTAACTACAACTTTAGCGTGTAGTACACATCTAATTCAGTTCGCCTAAAAAGAAGGGCGAAACATCGACTAGGACGCAGCACCATCCTCGGAGCATGGAAACTAATAATTCCAGCCGCAGAAGCCTTCGAGCGCACCATTTGTGAGAATTGTTCTTATTCGTTTTGTGTAGGCCTAATGATTAACTCCCTAATAATGAATGAATGAATGTCATTGTAGCTCCAAGAAGACCATTAATCTACTCCTTTGACTGATTTCATCCCTAGTAAAACACGAAACTAATTATAATCTGGAACAGGCAAGCAGATATAACGCCCTCTGATACGCATGGCCTTTACAATGATTTATCGCTATTAACCTGGCATCATTATCTATTCCGTATTTATTCCTATTTTTAGGGAAAAATTCACCAATAAATATAAATCATCTTTCAATTAGAACAAAAAATAATAATTAATGTGTTATGGGAACAAACTAATCCTTCTTCTTGCAACATCATTTATTTTAAGGAGGACGCGTCTATTTGTGCGTAGCAAAAGCTTCACATGAATGTAAATAACTTTATACACTACATTGAAATATGAGGTTATAAAATAACCATAGATTTAATTAAGAGAATTCCGGTAGTAAATTCGTCTAGGTTTTGTTTTTCGCTTTAAAGCTAAGCACGTTCGTAAATAAATTAATTATTTCCATAAAATGCCATGAATTTCTTAAAAGTGCTCTTTATTGCTTTTCATGTTACAATTTTTTAAACGAAGTAATCAAGCCAAACAAAAGCTTAGGTATTTCTTGAAATTTCTCCTGAAAATGTTTGTTTTTTATTTATATACTCCTTTTGTAAATATACCGACAGCTCCTCGAAATCTCTTTGCGAACATCATTTCATTGATACGTTAGCGACCGTTGACCCAAAAGGTTCTGTACAAGAAAAGTCTATTATTTAAGTCATTCGAATTGATTCGTAGTATTAGTATTTTTTATACGTGAAGTGTTTTACATCTTGACCTTTTACCTCAGTTATTTCTCGTTAGACGTTGCAGGAGGATTTTTTAAAGTTATTTTAGGTTGACAGCCGTAGGTTAGTTCTTGTGAAAGACATTATTCGCTGTCTCATGCATTATGGCACGGACGTAAGAACAACTGTTCAAAACGTACGTTACGATGTTATAGACTGGTAGCTATAAGTTGGTAACGCTATTTTTACTGATGCTAGAAATTCGGTTGAATGAGTCTCAGAGTTTAAAGACTTGTGTCTGCTATATGTTTTTGTCGGAACAGACCAAACGTCATCCTGCCTTTCGGCAGATTCCTGATCTGTTGACAGAGCTCCCTTTGATTGCTGACTGTTTGTGAAGATTTAGACCCTATTGAAAGCTGCATCTTCAGTTTCAACAGAAGATGGCGACAACGATTGACATCGCCGAAACATTGTGTAATTATAACACTTCTGTAACTCGGCTAGTAACCCGAGAACATTTTATATACTCTCAACACCCAGAGAAACTGTGTTCTTATGTAGTCAGACTTCTGTTTCCACTAGCAGCAGATAGGCATTCCAAAAGTGGCCTTTGAGGGGTGCTACTGGCCTACAAATGAGGATTCACTTACAACACAGGACATTTTAAATTCCAGAAGTAAGTATAAACTACGCTATTACTTTCATTGAGATCAACTGTTATTAATACCAAAATTGAAATCGTATTCGTTTATTTTGAAACGTTCTATAACTTGCCTTGTTTTTCTGTCGATCTGAGAGATTTGCGATTACACAACGTTTGAAAAAAGGTTCTGTTATTTTTTTTAAATCAAGATAGTAGATACACACAGTAAACAGAGAAATTCGATAAGATTTTTACACATTGCTCATGATTCTGGCCTTGCTTTCACCAAACAGATATCTTGTTTCGCTTCTCATCAACAAATATGGTTTCAGATAATGTTCCTCAAATATGAAAATTTGATTTAAGTTACACACGCTCATGTAGAATCTCACTAACTACAGTTTTTATATTTATGAAGTCAAAATAAGCTGTACTGTACGACGATAGATTGGTTCGAATGTGTGAGACCTTGCGGTTGGTTACGATTGTGGGACGCGTGAGGTGGTAATTGATCTGATGTGTCGCCGGACAGGGCTGTTGTCGAAATTGACTGTGCTCCGGGCAGAGATGAAGTGCGAGCGTCTCTCGCAGTGTAATCAATCAGCGACGTTTCCAGCCTGTCACCTTCACTCTGCAGCCCCACTAGCTCTCCGGACACAACATACGAACACTGCCCATATACTGCCACCCCAAAAATTGTTCTCTTGGTGTTACCCGTTGAGCTATCGTTGATTTGGGTCCCAAACGAAAATCTGTATTTTGTTGATGTTTGCAACCCAGTTATTTTGATTAATGGTCTTCAGTTAGATTCAAATATCATGAGACTTTACCGTCACCTAACTGGTGTCTCAGTTTGTTAGACGGGCGTCAACATTGTGATTAAGGAGATGCCTGCATTCCACGTAAAATTACAGCGGATTTCGAGAGAATCTCAGCAATTTTTCCTCAGAAATCTACGACTGTTGTCTGCTTCCACATCAATGTGTTGGAGTACTCAACAATGTGTACACAATATGGACTGTTGTACCTGACGTCGTATTGAATACACCATGGTTTTCTTGTTGAAGGCATCATCTATTTTTCTTTTTCCGGGTGATGGGGAGAAACAATATGATCGGACTTATCTTGGATAAGATCTTTAAGGTGTTTTTTATTTTAATAATATTTTTAATCTTCGTTGTGAAAACTTATTAATTCTATAATGAAATTATTGTATGCTGAATAAATATAGAAGGTGATGTTTTGGGAACAATGATAACGGGAGCGCAGGTAGCAGCTTGGAATGTGTTTACACGGTGAGGATCGAGGGACATTGTACGACGAAGACGGAAAAGGGAAGCGCCTGAGAGTGGGTGTGTGTGTGCATGAGCAATGACAAATCGTGATTGGTTTCACATCACTAATGTGCGTCTTGGTTTCCATGCAACGGCGATTGACCACGTCCCTGGATGCCATGACAGGGGTGAGCTTCACAGTGAAGAGGATCGGACACTGTGTTTCCGGACGGCGAGCCGGAGAGTACTTCCGTGAGCTAATGAGCTTCCGAGCGGAGTCAGCGTGAGTTCGACATGTGAAGAGACCACAACAGGCTTGTAAAGCGACGGGCTGATAGGATGTGTGTGCGGTGAGTGGAAATTTGTGCAGCTCCGCAGTGTGTGTGGCCGTCAGTGCCAACAAGTGTAATGTATAGTGAATTGCTTCACCGAGATAAACAGACACTCATCCTCTCTGTGCTGAGCTTAATTATATTCTATTGTGAATGATCTGTTATTCCTAGGTTTAGTGTTTCCTTTGTAGTTTTTTTAGCATTGAATTCGATATTCAGTGTGATAATAATTTTCATGAATAAATTAACTGTTTCCTTTGAAAATTAATAAATGTATAATGTAATTAATGGTAGATTACCCTTGGCATCTCCCATTTACCAATGTTTTATACTTGTAATTACTTTCTTCCCTTGGCGTTATTGTCGTAATTATTGCAGGGAATATAGTTTATTAATTTCATGTGAAAGCAATTCTTGGCGCCCGCCTCATAATCACGAGTACATGATTTTTCGCAGACATTCACAGCTCTCGCCAATAAATAGTGGTAGATGTACAATGGTACACTGCAACGACACGGTAAATTTCTCTTTCTGCTAATATCATCTGAATGCACTTTCTCGTAAATTTATAGTTTCACATAAGACTTAGAAGTATATGTTTTTTTGTTTTTATTATTATTATTATTGTAGTTTTTTTGTATTGTATGGCTTCCTTGGTCCGGAGATCCCCTAGGACATAGTTCGGCCGCCTAGTGACAGAGTTTAAGTGGTTGCGTCTTCCACCTCTGCCTTGAGCTCTGGACTATAGAGGAAGTGAACTATTGACATCTGTATGCAAGGTGTGTTACTGTGATCTGTGTGTGTGAGAATATTTCATTTATGAAGTAAAGGATTCGGGACCATCTCAGCATTCGCTTCGATTATTGCTGAAAACCGTCTAAAAACCGCTATCAGGACGCCGATACACTGGATACGCGTCCGGTCCCATTGTGCCTCCCCATCCAGTGTGCTGCACCTTAGGGGGCGTCCATTCATTACGTGAGGTGAAAGGGGGGGGGGGTTCCGGCCAAATCTCAGCAAAGGGGGGGGGGGGGACAGAAATTTCACGTCATCTTTTCTAATTCCGTAAAGAACTGCAAATCTCACCACGAGGGAGTGGGGGAGGTAGTGTCCAGATTTCGGAAAAAACTTCACGTAACTAATGGAAGCCCGCTTAGCTCCCTGAGTCACAGTGACGGCTTGTGTATGAATGAAATACAACTGTAAATAGACGGATTTTACAGTTATGATAAAAATAGAAACACATATCAGGGACCTAATATCATCAGCATTAGAACAGTATAACAATGCAAATCAGGTTTACATAACAATATTCAAAATGTATCCAGATATAAAACCAACATCATTTCTAAAAAAAAAAAGTTTGAACTAGATATTTAACCTCCAATGCCTGCTTCGCTAGCAAGATGTTCGTCTGACGACTTCCAGAGATTGTCGTATACGTTTTCCAAGGAAGTTAAAATTATTGGAACTTAGACTGGGGAGCAAAAAATTAGCAACAACAGCTAGGCATCCCAGTCACCAACTAAGTTACGCATCGAACCGATGCTTATACTGCAGAAGGGAATTTTTATCAAATAAGGCGTTTTTGCGAAACACTGGATTTCGATAGAAGTTATCACAGCTAGAATGAAATTCCCATCAATCACGAGGATCATAAGATTTCTGATTCACACGATTGGTCGAGGAAAATTATCTACTAAGGATGATTAGTTACAACTTTACATTTATCTCGCATCTTAATACCCGTGACTTGCTTGTAACGCATGTAAATAAAATCAAAACGTTGGTTTAACTCTTAATTTACTTCCTTAGTTCTGCGAGACTAATCTGTATATACAGTAGTGACAACAGAAACATAAGGTAATTTGCAAATGCTGCTTTTAATTAGCTTTAGTGTTTTCTGATTTGGAATATATCCAGACATTCAGAACTACGGGAGGAAACAAATGTACAGATTTACTCTGAGTCTGCCCATTTACTCTCAATAAGCCCATTATCAGCTGAATAAATATGGATTATTTAAGTAAAATGCAGATACGTTAGTTTTGTCATTGGTAGGCTTAGAAAGCTTTGGAATCATTACTGGAATCCTTGCATGTGTGTAACGTTATTTATAATTAAAAGTCAGGAAAGTGGATAATTAGACAATCCATACGTCTTGCATACCCACCAGGAACATTGATGCAACTAAGTGACATGCTGCACTGTTTTGTAATATATCGTGCAACTGAACGTTGTTTCACTACTATGGCAACTATTAGTACTATGGTTATTACGAAAACGTTGATTTTTTTCTTAAACTAGATAGAAAAAATAAATTTGCACGGAAACTATCCTTATTTGACGTAGAGGGAGGCTTCTGTAAAACTACCATCTTCTTCGACGAACCAGAGGTATAACTCTCCCGGAAAATATTATTATTATTATTTAATTATTGACTTGTCAGGTGGAAATGCGTTGGGAAAGTCCGAGATATTCAGTTGCTCGAAGCCAGTGGATGATTAACTTCTGTTCTTTTTCCATTTGTCGGGAAAGCACCAGGAGGTAACAAGTTAGCTTTTGTTAAGAATGAATCGATTTCCTTGCAGGTGGTGATTCATTACAGGAATCGCTCTCTATGCCGGCTAGCGCTACTGCTGGTCCATCCCATTCGTATTCATTCATAGGGGAAGCAATCTGTCTAAAATTCAGCATTCGTTCTTTGTTGTAGAGGAATTTCTGTGAACGAACATTTCTCTCGTTTCTCTGTTATCATCGCAACCATGTCTTTCATCTTTTAATTTGTAGACGTCATCTGTGGTACTCAAATGGATTTTCAGCTGTTGTCTTCTGAAGTTTTATACGAAGTCACCGAAATGCTTTAAAGCCACAGATAGTTTAAGCATTTTGGAAACACGACTTTAATGTAAGTATCTATAATTTATAATGATATCATAGCGAGTCCTGATTACTGGAGCAGTCTGCAAGTTTTATTATTATTATATAGATGTTTCTAAGTCTTCGTTGACTTGTCTTGGTATGCAACCCATCGTAATTTAGCGTCGTCCTTCCACCGAAAATTGAACCTTCATACAAAAAAAACTTACGTTTTCTGGAATTCCTAATATTTGTTTGTGAAATGATACGTTACTAATGTTACGAAACACTATATAAAGTAAACTTCAAGATTTATTCAAAATACTTGCGGTTAATTCAAGTACAATGGACGTCCTACTACTTGGTGACCAACGAAATAAATATCCAAAGAACAGTTAGTTTATTTTCATTAATTTACATGTTAAGATTTTGTCCAAAAATTACTATCTCAATTTCTTGCATGATATTATAGCAAAGAACACAATTTATATCTCGATGAAAACTGAACTATTTTTACAGATCACTCCTGTTACTAACTGATTACGAACCAAATATCGGTTCATTTTTTCCTTCTTTCGTTTTTTTTTAAGTAGATCATTCCGTAAACACTCGTGAGGTAGTGACAGTATGTAACTAGGAATCGGAAAAATACACAATTGTTTGTTCGTTACACAACACTCTAATAATTGCAAATACTAACTGAAAATGAACAAAACTGAGTTAAAATAACTACAGAAATTATTAAAAAGCTTTCGGAGGAACTTAGAATGTAATAACAACTGAAATATATCGATATAAGATAAAATAAGGCCTCCTTATAATAGCATCATACTCCAATAAGGCTAAACACAATCAAAAATGCTTCAATCAGGCCAAAAGAGTTTTGTTCACCTTACATATCATATGATACATATTTAGTGATACAAGACGTTAAAAGTGTATGCTTCAATTTCCAGTTTCTCACACGCGCACGTGTATTTGATTACAGATTTTTCTTTTCCATTGGTTTATTAGAACTCGTATAGTCAAGTGGCCTCTGACACTCTAAAGCGTTCGTCCGAATACAAATGTAAACTACAGGGCGAGTCAAAAGCCCTTGGACACCATCATAATGAAGAGTGAAGGAAAAATGAAAGTGATGATGGAACAGAGGTTTGATGTGAGGAAGAGACTTTTGGAGTGAATTTCATTCATGGCCGCCATCTGAAATCCGCCATTTTGGATTCAAGTCATTTTTTAAATGGGAAGGGGGTTGTATGACACATCAAATAACACTCGCTTGAGTTCTGGAATTTAGTGGCGTATTGTTTTTGTCTATCTGTACCGTTAGAAGTCATTAATGTTCAAAGTTACCTTGATACCTTGATACTGTATTCAAGAACAGGAAACTATTGCAGCAGTGGTTTAAACATATAGTAAATAGCTATGATACTTTTGCTCTTTAAGGGTCACATTCTGTTCCTTTCTTATGATATGATGTGACCAAATGAGAGGCCTTAATCTTTAAAATTACTTCATTTATCGATTTGAGTTAGGTATCTAGGGAGAAAAATGGCTCGTGACACACGAAGCTACATTTTACAATTATTAACATTTTTGTTCTTTCAGGATCGAATTTAGAAAAATTACTTTCTTAGAATATGATGTTCGGTTAGGTATGAAGGGATATAATGGCTTGTGAAAATAAGACCTTTTAGAAATAATATATATGATGGTTCTTACGGCTGCAGCACAGTATTAATCTTGTGTTCGTTACTGCTCAGAGAAAACTTGCCACCGGTACGTCTTATGGTGTTCACACTATTAGTTATTCCATGTTCCCGCATATGGTCGTTTAGACTCTTTGGAGTTGGTTTCTGTGTTGTTTTATTATTTCGTAGACTATGGAAGGTGCCAATGCGCAAAGAAGAAACATTGTTGCATCTTGCAATATATCACGAAATCCAAATACTGTGATTTTAAAATCAAAGTATTCGGATTCCGCTGGTCATTTGGGGGACAATTCAGATTAAGGAACTAAATTGAAAGATAGAAACAGTTTTCACTTATTTAATGTTCTGAGGAACTAATCAATACAAGTTTATCACAAATAAAGTTATTATGGAGCGACGGTGTAAAATAATATTTTTTGTTTACCAAAATCACATCTGAAGCCAACGATATTATAGATGCATAAAGTAACGAGGTGGTAACAGTCTGTTAGCCTTCCTGTACCATGGAAAACCTCACTCAGACATTTCTGCACCACCACCTTCGACAAAACGCCGGAGCCGTCTTATGGTGCTTCCGAGCGACCGTCGCACAATGCAAATTTCAGTCTGGTAACCTTGAAAGGCCTGATGAAATAAGACTCGTCGATGCAACATACATTTTAAAAGATGTCTTACAAGCCAACAACTGTTTCTTAAAATTTATGCCTTTTTAAACCAGGCACATTCTCAGATCTAACAGAGGGCCAAATATTTGAACTGTTCATAATAAAACTCCAACCGCAGGGTAATTCATAACCCACGTTCACGACTGTCGGTTAGAAGTGATTTATACAGACAGGCGTAAGACTGGTGTCAACAAGCGACAGTGGTATTATACTAACTTTGTATAGTGAACTCGTAGGAAACTAAATATATTTCTGTGAATATAACGTCTAGTATCCATTACATGGACAAATCAGTTTTTGGCGAAAACAGTAACCAACAAAGATGTGTTTTGCAAAATATATACTAACATGTGATTCTTACGTTGCAGTTGTTTTGTGTCTACAACACAAATCCAAGGATGTAAACAAATGTATTCGGCTGGAAATTTGTAAGCAAGCTTGGAATTTTTTTTGGTCGACTGCTATTCAATCTTTTCACTGAAGAATTAAGAATTTACGTGGAATTATAAAGTAATTTCTTCAACTGAAACAAAATGCTCAACGTTAAGGTACATCTAATATCAAATTGAGACTCAATTTATCGCACCCTTATAGACACTTGTTATTAATGGTCAATAATAAATGATAACATTAGTTACCTGAATTTGTATGCTGCAGTTTCCTTGTGTCACAAACAGCTTCCTGACAATTTTTTTCTCACCTATTTCAACAGTGGGAAACATTCTGTACTAAGATAAAGGAAGAAATGAAATCACTCTTTGGAAATAGCGCTGTATAAATTAGATGGTTGCTAACCGGTATCTGAAGGTAGGCGGTAAAAATGTCCACGCCACCATGAACCGGGCGAATTTTTTTTTTTTTTTTTGCTTTTAATGTCGATGTCATTAGAGACGGAAAAATATGGGGACAAGGATCATGAAGCAATTCGGCCATGAAATTTCGAAGGAAACATCCCGGTATTCACCTAAATTGGTTTCGCATTACCACGGGAAAACCGAAATTTGGATGGTTGGACGGGGATTCAAAACCGCGTCCTCCAGAACGAGAGTCGAGCGTACTCTTTCCCCAGTGTTTTGTGTTCCGTGTGCATGGATGACAATGGGGGATAAAAGGAGGGAGCGCCGGCGAATTCAGGCCTAGTCTTCCGAACGAAACCAGCGGTGCCTCGAAATTTTACGCACCGTCACGTTAAAAATCGGCGTAAATATTGTCTGACACCCTCACTCGACACGCACTGCGGAGAGATTTAGACCAGGATTTTGATAGTCTACCAACTGTTTTGATTAAGGATCATGCACGATGACGTCTGCCTCGCTGTTTATCAGGTCTTGAATAATCAAAACTGCTTGTAGTACCCCTGTCTGGAACCGAAAATGGTTACGGCGTGGAATGTACGGAGACGCTGTCTTCATAAAGCAACTTGTAGCATACACATTTATGTTCTAATGATTTAGAATCAGTTTTTGTAATACCATAATCGTAATATAGCGTTTAGTGGTTTTGTGGTTTGCTAGGCGACTGTGCTACAGGCTCTCTATTGAACTGGAATGCCAGTATTCTCGGTTCGCCCATTTGGCAGTTTGTGCAACACCGAATTAACACATTAGCCAGAAACAGAGATATTTCACACTGTGTAAAATCATGCGTTCATTTGTAGTGTACTCTACATGATCAGATTAAGTGGTATTAACGGAGGAACAATGCGCTGTAATGACAACAAAGCAATCATTGGCTTTTAACATTTTTAAATTAATTTCTTAACGTGCCTTAATCTACATGAATGGAAACAGAATATTCGATGAAACTGCATTTAAATGATAACTTTTAATTTTACAATCAAACTAAGGCTAATGTTGTCTCCCTGCAGGTAATTCCATTTATCACGCAGGTAGAATCCTGTATAACGTTTCAAGACAACGTCAGCAGGAATCAAATCATGTGGTCAAAACCAGGCTGCGATCAAATGACGCACAGGTTTCCTCCGAGTGCTCCTTTCACAATACGCTGTTGAGCTGCAAGCAAAAAATTCCTGATTCGATTAAAACTCCGGTTTAGTTTCCTTTTGATATTCACGATACCGGCTGTGATGAAGAAATGGTAATATATGAAATACTCTGTTGGCCTACTCTTACCTGTAGAAGCTAAGTAGGAAAATGAATAGCTGCATTAGCATTGGTTAAAAAAAAAAAAAATGTATTGGTATGACACTCGTACCAACATTACACTTCCAAAGCTTTAAATTAGCAGCAATATTGATAATCCGTGACTGTAACGTGTTTATAAATGAAGTTGGATATTTTATCGAAATATGTTATTATTTTAATTACAGTAGTATAAAGAAGTTCAGATGAACATTATCAAAGTTTATAGTATACTCCGTGTGCTCGTAATGACCTGATGACAGGGTTTTTATTGACTGCGCGTTCCGCGCCTGCCGTAGCCGCCTTAAACTAACCCGGCAATCCTACCGGGTACAGGGTACATGCAGTTTAACGTTGAATCCGAACCACGGAAGCGTTCTTGCGTACTTCACATTACACAAGAAGCTGCGTCATAGGTGAAGTTCGGGTTAAGGGCCTATGAAAATCCCTGCCGAGACTGGGATTCGAACGGTGGACCTTTCGATCTCCAATCAGACGCCTTAACCACTGATCCACCAGATCGCTCAAGTTCGAGGTGAGTAAAACTATATATCGACTGAGCTTCGGGTAGATCCGGCACTACAACTCATGTCGCCATTGGGTAAGATGGGTCTCGGGGCTTAGGCGGGAGTGATTTCAGCCGCTTTCAGTGCTCTTGAAGCGTGTGTGACAACAACAACATTACAACTATAGCGTACAGCAGATATTTAAAAACAAGTTGGCCACCAACTTAAGAGCCCAACGGTTTATTTTAAAACAGTCGTCATTGTTCTAGTAGACACAACTTCGTCCGTGTTATGATCAGATAAGGTATTCTGGTCCTATCCAGTAGCATTTGATCCTTAATACACGATAATATTATGTCAACGATCAAATACAAAATGATGGATCTATCAACAAAATGGACTGGATGCAACAGTATGTACATTTTATTCATTCATTCTTATTAGTGATAAAAATTTGACTATAGCTAGAGTTTCCCCTGAGTTTTTGGCAGTGATATCAGGAAAGTTAGTGGAGATTAAACTACATTCCCTTTTCATACCATCATTTATGTTATAATTCCTGTAAGCCAATTTGATAAACGAAAGCAAAATTAAATCCTACAAATTACCGTAACGAGAAGAGTTATTAGATGACTCCTATAAGAACATTTGGGGATATAAATATAACTATGTTTGGAATTCCAGCATGACAATTTATGAATGTCAAATGATTGGCATCCCAATTGTAGATTTGAAGAAATTGGGATTAAAATATGTATGAAACCACAAATAGGGCTACGCATATTATGGCTAGTGTTGACTGCTCCATATTTTTTTTCTGATAAGTACAAATAAGTTTATGTTTTTTCCCTAGATATTTTAAAAAAAACCGGTAGTTTAAAGAGGTGTAGTATTACGGTAAACTAAAACGCAAATACAAAAATTTAATCACTTATTACAGCAAAATTCGACAGGTAAATGTTAAATTTCTTTAGTTCTTGTTATTACTCCCAACGATATCATGATCAGATAAAAATATGTCACACAATCACAGAAACCAGTGTCCAACAACTAAAATAATTTTTGTTATTAAAAATAAATCGTCCACTAAAGTTGTTTATTTTAGACTACAAACTTGAAATCAAGAACTTGAAATTTACTAGGAACTCGAACCATTAATTCAACCTTTCTGATCCAGCCAAATTTAGTGTTGGTATAGTATTAGGCATCGAACTCACAACTAAGAGCAGTTTTAAATTAATCCATATTAAATCGTATATTTAAATCAAACGTGCTTTTGAGTTGGAGAAAGTTATATTGGGTCTGGGTGGAAAGTTAAAAAAAAAAATCGAAATCGTATTTTCACAACATTTGGATGAACGGCAGTACTTCCCGTAGCTGCAGAAAGCTGAAATTTGGCAAGCAGATAAACATTTTACCCACATATTACACGAAAAGTCTGTACATCGTAAATTTCCATGTATCTACCCCTCATCTACCCCTAGCTCGAAATCGCTTTTCACCCTAATAACTTAATATACCTCAGATTTTCATTGTAGAGTGGACTTACTAAGTTTAACTAATGTGTTAAATTTTACTTCTTTCCTTTTCTTACTTTGGCAGATATTGAAATTCAAATTTTTATTTCGACCACGACACCCCTACATCAAAATTCTATTGTACTTCCAGTAAACCTAGAAACAAGTAATACAGTACACGTATGTAGTTTCATCCCTAAATCAGTAGAAAAATCTAATATTGAAGTTTTTCCTCGTATTTATTTAATTACAATCCCAAACATCAAACATTCAGGCACATATTTGCAACTTAATTGCTTTGCTCCGGATGAAGCTATGTGCCTAAGAATCTTTTAGCGCATAGATATCAGCAAGTTTAACTAATATCTTAAATTTTACTTTGCTCCTATGCTTAGTTCGGAAGTTAATAGTAATTTATTTATGGTGGTAGTTAAACCTGCGGCAATCTACATTGCTAGGCTATGGCGCAAACCCGTTGTTTTCAGAGTGAGGCATTGTTGGTAGTATATTGGTGTCTTCAATTCTGAAATATGCTTATTCACCGATTTTCAAACGGAATCATTACATTTGAGCGCCGGTTCGGAATAAGCGATAAACTTACAAAACGAAATGAGATCCCTCAAAAACAATTCTTGTAAAAATAGGCCGATTCTCGTGAACAAGAATTTTGTTTTATTCTAAACACAAGATCTATGACACCGAAGGAACTATTCCGTTTCATAAAGTGAAGTGTATATACGCTATAAAGCGCAGACTTGGCTCAGAAGAAGATCTCATAACTTTTTTTTACTACACGAACGCGAGACTTGGCCTATTTTTACAAGAATTGTTTTTGCGGGATATTGATTACATGATTCATGAAAATCTTTATCGAATGATACATACGTCCTTTTGCTAAAAAAAAATAATGTGCTGTAGTATCAAATTTGTTAAAACTCTTCATTCAGTTAGAAATAATGGGAACTATTGCTTAAGATAAGGTACCTTCAACATAGAATATAATTTTATAACATTTTAAATATAATTTTTGGTTTCGGGTCAATCATTTAAAGTCTTTAACTAATTCCGTTCACATAGCAGAACCGGTGACAGACCAGCAGATTGCGAAGCTTCGGCAACAGGACTTCCTTTCCGGCTGGGTACAGAACATCAGAAACTGGTACTCGAATCTTTTACCTCCTGGTCAGTTACAGTGCTTATCAAACAACTCTGTCTCGTCTTGTAGTTGATAAAATAATACATGCATATGTTAGAGTCCCAAGAGACTTCAACTTGCTACTTTTATAACCGAATACATATTGATAAGTCTGTTTGACAGGATGACTGTAAGAAAATTTAGCGAGGGGTTTATATTAGGCGGTACTGTTATGAAAACATTGTAATCAAGCCTTATCTGTTTATAAGAATCTACTATCAAAGTTATAATTAAAAAATTAGTGATTTGTATGTACATTGAGAAAAATGACTTAATTACATTTTTTTTTTTGCTGTCATCAGTCTTTTGACTGGTTTGATGCAATCCTCCATCCCTTCCTATCCTGTGCTAACCTCTTCATTTCTACATACCCCTTACAGCCCACGTCCTCAATTATCTGCTTCATATATTCTAACCTCTGTCTTCCTTTACAGTTCTTAACTTCGACTGTTCCCTCCACTAACAAATTAACCAATCCACCATGTCTCACAATACGACCTACCAGCCTGTCTCTTCTTTCTGTAAGCTTCTTTTCTCACTCATCATTTCCAAGACTCGTTCATTTCTTACTTTGTCTGTCCACTTAATTTTCAGCATTCTTCTGTAGCACCACATTTCAAATGCTTCAATTTTCTTTATTTCCGGTATTCCTAAAGTCCATGTTTCGCTACCATAAAGTGCTGTGCTCCACACAAAGAGTTTTAAAAATTTCTTTCTAATTCCTAGATCGATATTTGAAACTAAAAGGTTTATCTTTTTCATGAAGGCTCTTTTTGCTAGTGCTATTCTGCATTTAACATCATTCCTGCTTCGGCCATCGGTGGTAATTTTATTTCCCAAGTAACAGAATTCACTTACTTCTCCTATTGCATCCGATCCTATTTTTATATTTAATCTGCTAGTATTGGTATCATTTCTGCTACATTTCTTCACTTTTGTCTTGCTTTGATTTATATTCAGTCCAAAATCTTCCTTCAGTATTTTGTTCATGCCATTCAGTAGCTTCTCAATATCCTCAGCCCTCTCTGCTAACAAGACAATGTCATCAGCAAATCGTAGCATACTGATTTTTTCTCCCTGAAAACTTATGCCACATGGACATTTTTCTTTGACTTTCTTTATTGCTTCTTCTACATACAAGTTGAATATTAACGGGGATAGACTACAACCTTGTATCACACCCTTTATAACTGATGCATGTCTCTCGTGATTCTCTACTTTTATTATAGCCACTTGATTCTTATATAATTTATATTCTTCTATCTCGATACTTTAGACCTGACTTCTTTAAAATTTTGAACATCTTGTCCCACCTAACATTATCAAAGGCTTTTTCTAAATCAACAAACGCCATAAAAGTATCTTTGTTTTTCTTGATCCGCCCTTCAAGTATTAATCTTAAAGACAGAATTGCTTCCCTTGTACCGCGATTTTGCTAAACCCAAACTGATCTTCGCCTACTATCTCTTCTACTACCCTTTCCATCCTTCTGTATATTATTCTGGTCAATAATTTTGAAGCATGTGTTGTTAGCCTAATCGTGCGATAATTCTCACATTTATCAGCTTGTGCTTTCTTTGGAAGTATGAAGATGATATTTTTTATTCAAATCAGTTGGAATTTCTCCTGTTTCATAGCTTTTTGATATCAGCTTGAATAATCTTTCAATTCCTTCCTCTCCTAGGGATTTAAGAAGTTCTGCAGGGATCTAATTTATTCCAACTGCCTTAATTACTTTCAAGTCATTCAGAGCTTTATTAAATTATGTCCTCAAAACAGGATCTCCTAAGTCATCAATGTTGACATCAGCTTCCTTTTCCATTACACTATTGTTCAAGTCATCTCCAACATACAGATTCTCAATGTATTCTTTCCATCGCTTAGCTCTATCTTCTGAGCTTAAAAGAGGTTTCCCATCGGCAGCTTTAATGTTCATACCTCTATTCTTCTTTTCTCCCAAATTCTGTTTGATCTTTCTATATGCAACATCTACTTTACCTACGACCATTTCCTTTTCTACTTCTTCACACTTTTCTTGTAGCCATTTTTCTTTTGCTATTTTGCATTTCCTATTTATTTGATTTCTAAATTGCCTGTACTGCTCTCTTCCTGCTTCATCCTGAGCATTTTTGTATCTCCTCCTCTGATCCATCAGCTCCAAAATTTCTTCTGTTATCCATGGTTTTCGGGCAGCTTGTTCCCTAAAGCCTAATGTTTCTTTACCAGCATTCCATTTGCCCTCGGTTGAGCTCCTTTCACAGTTACTTCTTAGACCTATATCTACCATTTCTGCAAATTGTTCTCTTGTCCTAGATTGTTTCAGTTTATTCACTGCCAGTCTGTTCTGCTTATGTTGCTTCCTTATTCGCTTGAATTTCAGCCTGCACTTCATTACTATCAAATTATGGTTCGAGTCTATGTCTGCTCCTGGGTACGCTTTACAGTCTAGAACTTGATTCCTGAATCTCTGTTTGACCATGATATAATCTAGCTGATATCTGCCTGTATCCCTAGGACGTTTCCAGGTGTATATGCTCCTTGCATGGTTCTTAAACAGTGTGTTCGCCACTACTAGCTTATATCTTTCACAAAATTCTAGCAACCTGCTTCCTCGCTCATTTCTTTCTCCTAGGTCAAAACATCCTTCAGTATTTCCCTCTTTTCCTTCTCCCACTATTGCATTCCAATCACTCATGATTATTAGATTTTCCTCCCCCTTCACATATTGGATTAATTCTTCAATTTCAGCGTATATTTTCTCTGTTTCGTCGTCCTCTTCCTGTGACGTTGTCATATACACTTGTACTAAGTTAAAATATTAGTGGAGCCAATGATCTTTCCTAAAATCCGAATGTCCAGCGCACTTCAGCGTAACGACTCAGCTGCTATCAAATGAGCACAAGAAACTAGTAAATTCGTGACTGATAAAGCATCTTAAGCGTGGCACTGATCAGAGAGCGTGGTTCGGTGTAAAGGGTGGGGAGAGGTGTGTCCAATTCTAGCTACTTAGCTTTCCATTCATATTATTTACCACAGAAATTAGGGTACAGAATACACAACAGCATGTGAATATTTATTTACGCCATTTAATTATCTCCGTATGTATTTCAGATATCCTATATACTGACAGTGCCGCGCATACGTGTGACTTGAAGTCATAGTTTTGGGTCGTACGCGGCCGGTACATTTAATCTAACCAACACATGACGGCACCTCAACTCAAATTCGCTTAAAGATGTAACAAGGGATTATCCGCGCCAGTGATAGTTCACATTGTTTTGGTGGTTTGAAATAAAGCTGTTTTGATTTGTATCTCCAGCGTGTGACCTTCCGCTCGTTGATAAAATAATTCTAATTTTGTTCTGTCAGATGAATTTCAGTGCATCTTTAATTATAGTGCTCGCTGAAGTGGTATATCAAGCTGAAAGTGTTATGTAATTTGTGTTGTACAATAAACTTTACGAAGCTTATCGGAAATGTTTTGTAAAAGAGTTTTCATAATTTAAAACGACATCAATGAGGTATGGAAATCTAAGCAGGAAAAAGAATCATTCCCTGGTAATGTAGAAAGAATGGTGACAGAAATGCAGCAAAAGAAAAAAAACTGCATAACAGTTTATACTTGATCTATTATCAATTAATAAACAATTTTCAAGCTGAAAAGGACCCTCGCCTTACCTGAGAAAGAGTTATTTTTTCGAATAATTTGATCCTCTGGGAGAGTCTATAAACAATGTGGCTCGGTTTAAGAGGACAAGGGGGGGGGGGGGGTTCCGAGCCAAGCCACGTAGATTTTCGTTAATACTATTTGTCACAGTTAAAATAAGTTACAAAACACACAATAGTATGTGAATATTTAATTCCGTCATTTAATTATCTTCGTATGTAATTTACGATAGTCTGACAAGAGAAAATAGTACTAAACGTCTTCTGGAATCAATAGGGAGAAAAAGCTACGTTCCACGCGGAGGGGGAGGGGGGGTTAGAGCCAAACCATGTCGAACTATGAGGGGAGGGGATTCACAGGAGACCAAAATGGAGCGGCGTAGTTTATGGACGCTCCCTAAGCAGGAGTCACTAGAGTCATCATTCCACCGAGAAATTTAAAATTACAGAAAAGTACACATCGAAAATATTGGTCGTGTTCAATGTATACGCAACAATAGTCTGATAAGAGAAAGCAGTGTAGAATATCTTCTGGAATTAATAGGGAGAAAAGGCTACGTTCTACATGCGGGGTGGGGGGGAGGGAGGGGGGAGTTTCGGACAAAAACCACGTCAGGTTACGTGTGTTGAGGGGAGGGGGGTTTCAAAAGAGGCCAAAATGGAGCCACATAGTTTATGGACGCTCCATCGCGGCACTTAGCCTCTACTGCAGTTGTTGCCCATTAGTGTTACGCGTACTCCAGTTTGCTTCAAGGGGTACGCGCGATAATCGCTTAGCTAACGTAATCACTAAGATATTTACCCTAACATTACTATCGCCAAAAATATATTTTAACACAAACTGTATGTGAGTGAATTATATTATTGTAATGTTGTGGTTGTGCAAAGCACTCGACTGGGATGAACACATTTATTTATCATTCAGCTATATTAAGGCGTATGCGAGCTTAAGCTCTTTCTTGAAGTGGAACTCTGGGAAAACTAATTGGGGACCACTGCTCTAGTGACTAGG
This sequence comes from Vandiemenella viatica, assembly GCA_031002005.1. Taxonomy (NCBI): domain Eukaryota; kingdom Metazoa; phylum Arthropoda; class Insecta; order Orthoptera; family Morabidae; genus Vandiemenella; species Vandiemenella viatica. Next base: position 216,628,934 of record JARYHS010013630.1, read on the forward strand.
TCTTGATATTACCTCCATCTGTCCAACCTTGGAGACCTCTGAGGCCTGGGTATGGTGTACGCTGTCACATATGTTTTGATGTGGTTTCTCTGTGGCCGTGCTCATTGGCGCGCGCTGCAGACGGTCTGGTTGAAAAGTTGGATGCTGCGTAGCGTTCACTTTGATGTCAGCCGCTCGACCGAGCTCGCAGTGCATGGCACTGCTCACAGAGGGTTAACTGGGGCGGAGCAACAAATACGATTATAGTAACCACGCTAATCAGCTCGTTCGCTCTCCTCACCTCGTCTCCGAAGAACGGCACTGCTGGGTGACGTATTGTCGAGTCGTGACTTACGACTTTTTCACTGGGGTGCTCATCGTCTGACTTTCTAGGCAGTAATACACCGGAAGTAGATTTATTGCAGATATCTCCACTTCCGTCGACTGCATTAAAGCGCCACAATACTGTACACGGGGAGGTCCAGTGAGCTCAAATTAATAAGTTCTTGTCGTTTTCTCGTTAGATCTCCGATTTCCGGCTAGAAACATCACAAACAAATTAACATGTAATGCACAGAATAAGACGTAACACAGGTCATGGCCATATTTATATACTCCCCCCTCTATTTTCCATTCTGTAGCGAACAGCTGCAGACCTTTGTTCATCCAAATTTTAGCCTAGGGCTGCTTTTACGTGTAGTTTTACTTATGGCGTCAAAATCGAGGTCATTAGAGGCGCGAAAGGAGAGGTGGCAAGGTACGGGAAGGAATTCTGCCATGTCCTTTTAAAGAAATCATCCCAGCATTGCCTGGAGTGGTTTGGGGAAAATTAAAACCCAAATCTGGATGGCCGAACCAGGATTCGAACCCACGTCCTCCCGACTGCGAGACAGAGCGTTACCGCTCACCCTCAAACACTCGGTATGGCGATTTTACGTACTTGTGTCCGTTTTTTGTTGTCCTTAGTACAGAGAAAATTATGATGATGTATATACACAATGGAAGAAAACGAAACGTTTGTGATGTGTTTGTATGACTGACATGGCCTGATGTCGATTATTTGTCGACATGAATACGACGAACCTCTTTCTATTCGCTAGGCTGACGATACTGTTGAGAATGTGATGAAATATTGTTCTTAAATTGCTATATCCCATTCAGTTAACAGAGGCGGCTCAAGGTCAAACTGCTCTATCCTCTCTGTGCTGCCTTTATCCATAAATTTGAAGTTTGGATACAGTTGTATAGAGGGCAAGTTCACGCATGATTTTCATTGAACCCAAACTCCTCCCACCTCTCACACCTCCGATGACGTCAGTCAAACACAGTTCTGATGCGCCGTGTGACAGTTTCAACCTCGTCCGCCTCTGTGACAGTAGTTTATGGATATTAAACATTGTGAATTAGACTACCAGCTACATTTCGATACAAATTTGAGTATTGTGTATTGTCTAATGAGTTCCAAGGTAGATCAAAATTGTTGAGATAGGCCCGCCTATTGGCGATAGTGCACCTATCGTCGACATGAATCAAGTACGAATGTAAGGAAATACGGTGATCCAAGAAGTTGTTCATAAACCAGCAACACTGTCATGTTTAGGGAGCGTCCATAAATTACATGAGGTGAAATAGGGGGGTCCGGCAAAATCTCACCAATATGGAAGGGGGGGGGGGTCAACGGAAATCCCACGTGAGGTTTTTGAAAGAAAAAAAATGTCTACAAAACACGCGAAGGCCGATTTTAGATTTTAGGGGGGTAAAGAAGGTCTCAAAAAGTTGCCACGGCGATTTCTAGGGGGAGGGGGGGTCTCACGGACAAGATCTCACCAGAGGGGGCGGGGGGGTTGGACCAAATCTCCGAGTCTCACCAGAGGGGAGGAGGGGTCCGAAAATCCGGAAAAACACCTCACGTAATTTATGGATGCCCCTTACGCAGTCTTAACGGATCTTAGGTTCGGTGACGGTCTTTTTTGTCGTTGGTGAACAGTTTTTTAGAGCGTGTGCTTACAATCACCGGAAGCACGTATCTTATTAGCGAAATCCCATCTTCCAATACTTCAAGTACCACTTAGTATAAGACTGCTTTAATCTCAACTTAACGTCTATATATAAATGTGAATGCGATGAAGTTAATAAGCGTATGAATTCGTAGAAGAATATTTCTATTACAAATAACCTCTGTGTTGAATATAGGTACCTAAATTCTTGCGTGTTCCTTAAACCGACAGGGGTGTCGAACTTATGTTCCTTACTAAAAATTGAGCTTTAATAATAAACTGAACAAACCTTCGTGCCTTTTACGACGGTGCGACACGCTAGGTGTATCGCTATAAACCTAAAATTGACACACAGTATCGGTCTTCGGTACATACGATGTCATATCAGGACTATCCACCTACGCATATGATTTCGTAGGTGGATAGTGGGATCCAAAACTTGTTAAGTGCTTCTTGTATAACCGGAATATACTGCAAAGGAAAATCAAATATGCTTTTTTATTTTTAAGAAAAGATTGTTAGTGTTAAGTTACTATTCTGAGTCTATACTTTCCCCAACGGACTCAAGACTTCTGGGACTGGATTGTCATCTGTTGGATACCTTCTAAATGTGGGATTGCTTCCACTCAGACAACGCGCTTCCTATAGATCTTCCTTCGTCAACTCCTTCTCTTTTTGATCCTGAAGTTTTAGAGTTGTGGAAAGGATGTTGACTACAGGTACAAAATGTGTCTAATTGAGCAGTACATCTATTTCAAAGTGTCGAATATAGAAGCAAACACAGAAGTTTTTTCCTTTTATTTTTATGCGTTTATTTTAACAATTTTCATTGCTACTCTTATATATAATGGCATAAAATTATTCATGATGCAGGATATTACTTTAAATGTATAGTGATTACATAGTAAGGTCAGACGCTTCGAAACTGGAAAAGAAACCCTTAACTCTTCCACAAAGGCGCACTTACATTGAAATTAACTCAGCACGTAAGAAAGAAATTGGCCGTACAAAATTCAGCAGGAGAACATTTACCTACAAGCGAAGAAAGAATAAAAAATAAACAAAAACTGCCAGCGACCAGTCATCTACGTTGAATGTAACTGCAATATTTAAGAACTTTTAAAGAAAAGAAGTATTTGTTAACTTAGTAAGTATTGAAATTAAAATGGAAATAATACATGTGGACTTTCTGAATTTGCATGAATATATAACAAGTTGGATTAATGAAATCTTGGAAATCATATGGGTATTAACGAATAGTATTCGCGAAAATAACGACGACTTTAGGTCAATTGCTGCCTATCCGCATAAAAAATGAAAACTAAACTTTTAGTACCTCTCGAAATGGGCAATAAACACGAGGAAGAAAAAAAAATAATTTGGAACTAAATAATTTCGTTTGTTAATTAAAATTTTATAAAGGCTAATTTTTTATGTACATGTTGAAGCTGTCTTACTGTGTCAAAGAATAATTTAGTTATTTGCCTTTCAAACAATTTATAATTTTTCGCCGCTGAAAGATTATTCTTCTCTCATTGAGATGGAAGTTAAGCTGTGTCATTTGTATTTGTAGCGATTTTTTCGTCCGGAGCCTTCGGGCATCTTCTTGGTCCTATTGTAAGTATGGCTCTACCCGCAACAAGAAGTTATCCATTTGCCCGATCCGACCCAGTTGATGCTGGGGGAACGGGCGAAATTTCGCCACAAGTAAAATTGACGCAGTTCAACATTCGACTCAACCAGTGAAGAATTATTTTATCAGTTGTTACAAAATAGACCTAATTGGAAACGCAGGTGTTCACCTGTAAAGTAAAATATATGAAATACTACATAAATCTGCATATCTGATGCCTTGATCTCTAGAAATACCTTGATTAGACTTTTCGCATTTACTCTTGTTCCTGTATTGTGGTCGAATCTATCAGTCATGAAGCTAAGGTGTGGAGGAAGTGACCTGATAATAATCATTTAACGCTACGTTGTCTGCAACACCGTCCGGAAATTTCTCTACTTGGCCAAATTTAACGAATAAGTTATTCTAACGGCTAATTACAGAATTCAGCTTTTTGGTCACCAAACTTTTAAGCAATTTCTCAGCGAACGGTGTGATTTAGATTTATGCGAACGCATATGTGAATTGCACTTGACAAACTCAGTAAAAGTGCCAGGCATAAATTATGTACATATTTTACGTAAATTCTTAGATATTAAGAGCTATTATGTAAACGGAATTTAAAACTTAAGGTTGTATGGCCTTGCGCAGTCACCTGGAAGCAGCAGAACGCTCCTTATTGTCTCGTACTGACGTAGGCGGAGCACTTTAATGTAATAAAAGACATCAGGTTCTAATCTGTGTAAAAGCGGCGGAATGACGAGGCTGTTACTTAAAAACTAATGGACTGACTTGACGAAATTAAAAAAGTACCATTTCTGACATTTAACTACGGAGATAGGTAAAAGAGATAAAAAAAGGTACTATTCTTTTGTGATTTCGGAACAAAAATTTGCGAATCATTCGCGAATTGTTTACCCCGAACAGAATCGTTTCAGTGATTCTTCTGTTATTCAAACTGTTGTAAAAATTGTTCATAAACTAAAGCGTTTGTTTTGCATTCGGTATCATATAGACAGCGAATCACGCAGCTTAGCGGAGGATGAGGATAGTAAAACAACTGCTTTAAAACGTGTTGTAAAATATTGAAATTAATAATAAGGAAATCCATATTGCAGTCGAGGATATCGACATGTTTTAAATTGAAATATCAGTTTTTATTTCGGTGATGCATATTGTGATCGTCTGTGTTTTGGAGGCGATTAGAGTTTGCAGGGATTACGGTTGGCTGGTCAGTTGACCTGCAGCGTTAAAGCCAGTGTAATGAGATCGTAGATTGATTACCAGTTAGTGCCATTATCGCTTGCTGCGCACAACACGGCAGCTGTTTTAAATTGGTTCCCTGCGGGGGTAAAATATTATATGACTTAGAGGGGGTGCAGTGCAGAGCAGCTAGAGTTGATTGTTTAAATTACCGCTGAATACAATCAGTAAACTGATATGATAAAGAATCTGGGTTGGGAGTCGTTGGAAGACCGGAGTCTGTGGAAGGGAGTGTATGAAGCATACATATATTGCGCGTTGAGGCCTGGGTGCATATTGGTAGGAGAATTATTACGTGGAAGAAAAGCAATTAACGTTTGCCACAAACTAACAATTGATTTTTGGCACCAGTATGTGTGAAAATTTTGTTTCGTAGGAAGGAATTGCTAAATAATTCACTTGGTAGTGAAAGAATTTAAGATAAAAATTCGTAAAATGCGAAAGTAG
>JARYHS010013630.1:216635231-216734395 GCA_031002005.1 Vandiemenella viatica
TGTAGTCCCTGTCTGGCGACTGTAGAAAGCGAGATGTGCGACGAAATAGAGTGCAAGGTTACAGAGATAGGCGTGGATAGGCGGCAAGCCAAGCTGGGCGCGTGAAGCAAAGATTAGAGGAAATAAACTGGGCGGCAACTGGAAGATACCAATAAGAACACTATACCAAATACATCTAGCCAATAAGATTTTCCCTCTGTTTCTGGTTTTGGTGGATAAACACTATATTGAAAACTAATTAAACGTTTCATTAGTCTCAACACCGTAAAAACTACAGCGCGTAACAAATAAAATTCTCTAAGCCTAAGCACATACGTTTTTCAAAAGTATATGAATCACAACTTTTTGTATTTTATAAGTATAACATAAATCTCTTCAAAAATTATCGTTTTAAGATACTGCAAAGTGTCTAGAATATTCTGTGAGTAAAGTGATAGATTTAGTTTGTAATTTAAGAACTAGAAAGGAGAGGTGTCTGAAATTATTGGAAATTTTAATATGTAATAAATTCATTTCATTATTTTTTCGTTGGTGTTGTTTTAGTTTTAGGGCGCGTTGACGGCGGGATCATTAGCGCCCTAACGATAACTTGCTATAACTGAGCTTTTACAAAACAATAAAATACTGTATGCATGGTCGACTGTAAAGGGGTCAGCCATGCAGACAGCGGGATAAAATGTCAAAAAATGGACGTGGCTCTAAAGAGGCCACCCTAACCTAAGACTGTACGATGTGTGAATGACTGTAAGGGGGCCAAACAGGTTTAAAAACGAATAAAAACACTACATGTCTCACTGACTGTATAATGGCCAGCCAGACAGGAATTATAACAATATAAAAAGTAACACCAATGACCATTGACGAGTGACTATAAAGGTGCCATTCATCCATCTTAAAACTAGGCTGATATGTCTAAAAATTTAGTAACCAGACCGGCCAGAATGTACAATATATATATATATTTCGTGATAATTTCAAGAGAAATCCTGTTGTGGTGTTTCCACTTAACCACCACATGCGACACGCACAGAGTTTCGTGGCATACAGCCAACGCGACGGTAAATAATTGTGTACGGACAAGTAATTTTAACCTCAGCAGTGGACTTTGACTTCCAGTGCACATAAGTTGGCAGGAGACCTTGCGGTCCGTTGCCAGAAAATTGCGACTGGGTGACTTGTAATTTCCGCAAGGAATCTGTCTTTCTTATTTTCTTCTCTGACTTCGGTTGCCGACTGGTGCCAGATAGCGCTCGTGGAATGTCTATTGATACGACACGGCCAAGTCATAACCCCGGTCACTGGGTCACCTCAAACAGAGTTATAAGGTTCTCCTCTCTGGTGCCTACTTAGGTATTTTGTTATTTACGTATTTCGATAGAACTTCTTACATTGGTGGGTTTCACGGATATCTGTCTTGAGTTCCGTAGCCAACTTCAGTCACTTATGATGCGGCCTTTTAGAGTCATGCAAACCTCATGAATTCTTAACGACATGAGGCTTCAATAGACGAACATGTTTCAATGACGGATTGGTGGTACGTGTTAATTGGGGAGGAGGGAGCTAGATGCTGTCTTCAGCCTGCGTAACGCTTAATTCGTGTAGTTTTTGTTTGGAAAATGTGTACTTTATGAGGCGGAAATTGGAGACTACCCCAACATTCGTCTTTGTGAATGTAGTAAATCGCCTAAAAACCGCAATCAGTACAGCCGATACGTGAGATCTAGCTTTCACTGTGAGCCCGTAGCCACAGATCTACAGTGGTAGCGCACTGACGCGCGAGCACCTAGGCGGTTAAATTTTACTTAACTCATAGCAGTATCAAAAGAAGTGGAAGTAAAAATGGGTGTGCCACAGGATAGCGTATTGGGACCATTGCTATTCATTATTCTAATGAATAATTGTGTTGATTGTTTACTATCTGAAATTAGATTGTTTGCAGATGACATAATGCAGTATAAAAGAATAAAAACGATAGAGGATTATAAACAGTTGCAGGGTGATCTGGACAGGATATCTAATTGGGTTGGTAAACATGGAATGAAGATAAATGCAAAGAAGAGTCAGCTTATTAGATACACAAATAAAAAACAAAAGGTTAATTATGAATAAAGGTGGGGAAAGAATTGCTTGCTGAAGACTTGAAATTAAATATCTTGGAATTACTTTTGATAACAAACTTAACTGGGCAGGACACATAGGACAGGTGGTAGGAAAAGGTTTCAAAGTTCTGCACTTGTTGGAGAGAGTGATGAGGGGATGTACGAGAGAAGTCAAGGAATTGGGTTACAAAACTTTGGTCAGACCATTGCTCGAATATGGTAGTGTAGTATGGGACCCTCATTTTACGTATCAAATACAGGAGTTGGAGAGGGTGCAAAGAAGGGCTGCTAGATTTGTTTCTGGAAATTATCGCAGAATGCAATCAGTGAGGATATGATAAAGGAGCTGGAATGGGATTCATTGCAAGACAGGAGGAGGATGAGGAGGGTCATGGGAGTGTACAGGGCATATACTGGCGATGAGGCATGGAAAGATATTGCAATAGGTATGAAAAGTAGTGCATGGAAGGGAAAAGATGACCATGACCACAAGCTGGCACTCGATTTCAGGCACAAGGTTGGGAAGATTCTCTTTTTAGGTAAGGGTGTCAGGGATTGGAATGAGTTACCAAGAGAAATGATGAATAATTTACCGAAAACTTTGAAGGAATTTAAATAAAATTTGTAGAGGGCAAATGTAGGTAGGTGCAGGATAGGGGGAAGATGGGTGTGTAGGGAAATTGCCACCGGAGCCTGTGCTCCATTGCAATTAAATTAAATTAAATAAATTGTCGATCTCACTGATGTAATATAAATACGTCCTCTTTTCTGTAATCAGTCTTTTGAATGGTTTGATGTAATCCTCCATCTCTTCCTATCTTGTGCTAACCTCTTCATCTCTCCATAGCCCTTACAACCCACAATCTGCTTCATATATTCTAATCTCTGTCTACCTCTACAGTTCTTACCTTCAACTGTTTCACCCACTAACAAATTAACCAATCAAGCATGTCTCAAAATATCACCTACCAGCCTGTCTCTTCTTTCTGTAAGCTTATTCCACAAACTTATTCCCTCGCCAATCATTTCGAAAACTCATTTATTTCGTACTTTGTGTCAGTTCACATAATTTTCAGCATTCTTCTGTAGCACCACATTTCAAATGCTTCAATTCTCTTTCTTTCTGGTATTTCTGAGGTCCATGCTTCGCCACCGTTAAGTGTTGTGCTCCACATATTGAGTTTTAAAAACTTCTTTCTTAATCCTAGATGAATATTTGAAACTAATAGATTTCTATTTTTCATGAATGCTGTTTTTGTTAGTGCTATTCTGCTATTAACATCATTCCTGCTTCGTCCATCGGTTGCAAATTTGCTTCCCAAGTAGCAGGTCACTCACTTCTCCTATTGCATCCGATCATATTTCTATATTTAATCTACTGTGATTAGTTTCATTTCTACTACATTTCATTACTTTTGTGACGGGACGTCATTTATTATAATATTTTAATACAGAAATTATGTAAGTTTTCGAAGTTTCACTGCAGCCAGACGTCGAGTAAGCACGTCCTGTTGTTCGACTTTCTGCCGATCGACAGTTCGGATTACAAGCTACACGTGCAGTGCTGTGCATGCAAGCCAATACTTTTCCAGCAAGCTAGAATACATTGATCACTCTCACTTCTTGACTGACGATCTACAAGATAACATCTAGGCCTCGGAGATAGATATTCGCTGGACCAACCTCACCATTCTCTGTTAGTTGTGAACTGTAGGGCTAAGTTTCATCCCTAGGGTCAGTGTTACGGAATACCTCTTAATTTGTACAACATCGACTGTAGTTGATTTATGGTCCAGTGCAATTAAATTTCCAGAGACATTGTTTTATTTCAAGTAGCTCGTAGCTGCCCGCTCCCTCTCCTAATTACAAGTTCCCCCCGATGCTCATGTTTATTTGCTAGCGCAAGAGAAGAAGAGGATAGGCTCAAGAGAGAAGTCAAGAGCAGAAGATACGAAGAAAGTCGGCGCAAGTCGTAGGTTAACCATTTAGAACCCACGTGTCAGTCATCCTGGCACACCCTTTCAATAGGCATAGCACGATCCTATATAAATACATATAGGGTCAGCCACACTTTTGTCTTGCTTTGATTTATATTCAATCCGAAATCTTCCTTCAGCTTTTTGTTCATGTCATTCAGTAACTTCTCGATATCCTCAGTCTGTTCTGCTAATAAGACAATGTCATCAGCAAATAGTAGGAAAATGGTTTTTAATAATATTTTGTCCACGATGGATCGGTGGAATTCGGCAACTGTTAAATCAAATTTGATGATAAAGAACACAGCAACCAGTCACATTTGTTGTAAATAAAGATATTTACAAAAAATGTGACTGGTTACTGTGTTCTTAATCATCAAAAATGATTTTTGCTCCAAACTCAAATCTTTCTTTCACATCATTTATTGCTTCTTCTACATACAAGTTGAATATTAATGGGGATAGACTACAACCTTGTCTCACACCCTTTTCAACTGATGCGTGTCTCTCATGGTTCTCTCCATGTATTATAGTAGCTTGATTCTTATACACTTTATAAAGTATTCTTCTATCCTCGATACTTTAGACCTGACTTCTTTAAAATTTTGAACATCTTGTCCCACCTAACATTATCAAAGGCTTTTTCTAAATCAACAAACGCCATAAAAGTATCTTGTTTTTCTTGATCCGCCCTTCAAGTATTAATCTTAAAGACCAGAATTGCTTCCCTTGTACCGCGATTTTGCTAAACCCAAACTGATCTTCGCCTACTATCTCTTCTACTACCCGTTCCATCCTTCTGTATATTATTCTGTCAATAATTTTGAAGCATGTGTTGTTAGCCTAATCGTGCGATAATTCTCACATTTATCAGCTTGTGCTTTCTTTGGAAGTATGAAGATGATATTTTTTATTCAAATCAGTTGGAATTTCTCCTGTTTCATAAGCTTTTTGATATCAGCTTGAATAATCTTTCAATTCCTTCCTCTCCTAGGGATTTAAGAAGTTCTGCAGGGATCTAATTTATTCCAACTGCCTTAATTACTTTCAAGTCATTCAGAGCTTTATTAAATTATGTCCTCAAAACAGGATCTCCTAAGTCATCAATGTTGACATCAGCTTCCTTTTCCATTACACTATTGTTCAAGTCATCTCCAACATACAGATTCTCATGTATTCTTTCCATCGCTTAGCTCTACTCTTCTGAGCTTAAAAGAGGTTTCCCATCGGCAGCTTTAATGTTCATACCTCTATTCTTCTTTTCTCCCAAATTCTGTTTGATCTTTCTATATGCAACATCTACTTTACCTACGACCATTTCCTTTTCTACTTCTTCACACTTTTCTTGTAGCCATTTTTCTTTTGCTATTTTGCATTTCCTATTTATTTTGATTTCTAAATTGCCTGTACTGCTCTCTTCCTGCTTCATCCTGAGCATTTTGTATCTCCTCCTCTGATCCATCAGCTCCAAAATTTCTTCTGTTATCCATGGTTTCGGGCAGCTTGTTCCCTAAAGCCTAATGTTTCTTTACCAGCATTCCATTTGCCCTCGGTTGAGCTCCTTTCACAGTTACTTCTTAGACCTATATCTACCATTTCTGCAAATTGTTCTCTTGTCCTAGATTGTTTCAGTTTATTCACTGCCAGTCTGTTCTGCTTATGTTGCTTCCTTATTCGCTTGAATTTCAGCCTGCACTTCATTACTATCAAATTATGGTTCGAGTCTATGTCTGCTCCTGGGTACGCTTTACAGTCTAGAACTTGATTCCTGAATCTCTGTTTGACCATGATATAATCTAGCTGATATCTGCCTGTATCCCTAGGACGTTTCCAGGTGTATATGCTCCTTGCATGGTTCTTAAACAGTGTGTTCGCCACTACTAGCTTATATCTTTCACAAAATTCTAGCAACCTGCTTCCTCGCTCATTTCTTTCTCCTAGGTCAAAACATCCTTTCAGTATTTCCCTCTTTTCCTTCTCCCACTATTGCATTCCAATCACTCATGATTATTAGATTTTCCTCCCCCTTCACATATTGGATTAATTCTTCAATTTCAGCGTATATTTTTTTCTATTTCTTCGTCATCTTCCTGCGACGTTGGTATATAGTACTTGTATGTACTAATGTGGTTGGACGGGCTTAGTTTCTAACCTCATCAAAATAATCCTGTCACTAATCTGTTCATAATAACTCACCCGTTTCCCTACTTTCTTGTACATTACAAATCCTACACCAATGACTCCATTGACAGCTTGTGTGCTAATTATCCTGTGTTGCCCAGACCAGAAATCCTGTGCGTCCTTCCATTTAATCTCACTAATCCCAACAACATCTAACTTAAGTTGTTCCATCTCCCTTTTTAAGTTTTCTAACCTACCTGCCCTATTCAGACTTCTAACATTCCATGCTCCGACTCGTAGAATGTTTCTATCCATTCTGATGACTCCTCCCTGAGCAGTCCCCACCCGGAGATCCGACTGGTGGACTATTTATCTCCAGAATATTTTACCCAGGAAGAAGCGATCAAGATATATGTAACTTGAGAAGATTACATGTCCTCGGGATACCCTTGGGTCTTTAATGCAGTGGTTTTCCGTGCCTTCTGCATTCCCATGTCATTGGTCATTTCTGATTCATCCGCCTTTAGGGGCCGTTTCCTACCCCAATGTCAAGAGGGTGCCCTGGACCGCTCCTGGCTTTTGCGCTCTCCTTTAGGAAGTCATTGGTAAGCAGTGGGTGACTCCTTATACCGGGAATCTTTCAGTCACCATATTCTCATCCGTGCCAATACGGGTGCCGTCGTGAATCAAGTCCCACGCTCTCGGTCGACTTGTCGTTTCCCGTGGAATTTCGTAAACGGTGGTCGCTGGACAGGGTGTTTAAGTAGAACTGGAGAGCAGTTCCGAATGTTCATCTCGGTGAAAGGTCATCGGCTTTCTACTGTGACCGAAACGCGGTCTTACATGCGGCAAGTAGACTGTATACGGCCTGAACTGCGTCGACCGTTAACATACGTCTTTAAGAATACCAATCTTAACATCACACATCACGCATTAGCCTTACCCTAAAAAGAACAAAGGAAAACTGGTTTTCTACTATTTAATTCCTAGCACTCTAACAAAACCATCTCGCAAAGAAAATTCCAAACAATTACGTCAGTTGTTTCTGAAAATTCTGGTCTCATAATTCCAAGTTCTTTAGTTTATTTTGTCATTTTTTTTCGAACAAAATTTTACTGGAATAATCTGCTGCATTGTGTTCAATCATCCTCAAAGCTATAAAACACTTCTAGTGCCTAACGAATGTACTGTGGCAGTCAAACGTATGCCAAGAAATATTTATCCTATGTATTCTTTGGTGAGATGTGCAAAAATGAGACGTCTAGTTTCGTAATTATATATTTCTTCGAGAAAACTATATTTTACCAGCCTCGTTAGTATTGTCTATCCGAGGGTGTATATATAATCTTTCTGTTTAACTACTATTGAAAATCTAGTGCCCATAAGGCAGTCGCAAATGAACAAGTTACAACCCTAAGCCGTCATGCCGAGCTTCCAGGTTCCGGGTAATGCTAGTTTTGTAATTATTGCGTAAAGTATCTGAGGCATATACTGTGGGTAAAATTTTGCGATATCCAAATGTGTACGTGTTCAATAGCACGAGAAAACAACATTACATATAGGCAATTTTAAAATTCTGAAATAAAAACTGATACCGTAAGTTCTGTTAAAAATAAAAGGGAAAGAAAGCGTAGGTTAATCTTTGTTTCCATCGTGTGGACCAGCAGCGTCGACTACGAAGCGGTTCTGTGCTGAGCGTTCATCAGACAAGCGGCCTTATCTCATGAGGGTTGCAAATGTACACAGCGCTGGCTGCTGTAAATGAAAGCTCTTCAGTGAGGCAAACATTTGGAACATGTTTCTTCTACCACATTCGTGAACACTGGTTCCCTCGAATGGGAAACTGTTGCACAGTAATCCGATAACACATCACAACCAGTATACGAATAGTTCACTGGTAATAAAAAAAATCGTTTTAGAAGAAACTGTAATTATCACTGTAGGCGCGTGTAGAGCTCTTGTATTTTCTGCTGCGTTATTTCAATCTAATACAACCATGATAACATTTTCCGACGTGACAGTAATTTAAGTAAATAATTTTTGCGCCGTTCCCATACAGACATCTAAATTAACTGCGGAAACGCCAGAAACCAGAAAGTACTTAAATCAACATTTGTAATGTATTTTGATTTTTGTTTTAACATAATTGAATAAGTACTGAATTTCTTTTTATTCTCATAAGGGGCATGCATTGTTCACGGTATTAGCTTATACGTGCTCCAGAGACAGTGCCTCACCCTAGTGCTAATTGCCGATGCCTTGTTGGTGTGTTTTACTCGCTCTGCTAACTACAACTTTAGCGTGTAGTACACATCTAATTCAGTTCGCCTAAAAGAAGGGCGAAACATCGACTAGGACGCAGCACCATCCTCGGAGCATGGAAACTAATAATTCCAGCCGCAGAAGCCTTCGAGCGCACCATTTGTGAGAATTGTTCTTAATTTCGTTTTGTGTAGGCCTAATGATTAACTCCCTAATAATGAATGAATGAATGTCATTGTAGCTCCAAGAAGAATCTACTCCTTTGACTGATTTCATCCCTAGTAAAACACGAAACTAATTATAATCTGGAACAGGCAAGCAGATATAACGCCCTCTGATACGCATGGCCTTACAATGATTTATCGCTATTAACCTGGCATCATTATCTATTCCGTATTTATTCCTATTTTTGAGGAAAAATTCACCAATAAATATAAATCATCTTTCAATTAGAACAAAAAATAATAATTAATGTGTTATGGGAACAAACTAATCCTTCTTCTTGCAACATCATTTATTTTAAGGAGGACGCGTCTATTTGTGCGTAGCAAAAGCTTCACATGAATGTAAATAACTTTATACACTACATTGAAATATGAGGTTATAAAATAACCATAGATTTAATTAAGAGAATTCCGGTAGTAAATTCGTCTAGGTTTTTTTTTTCGCTTTAAAGCTAAGCACGTTCGTAAATAAATTAATTATTTCCATAAAATGCCATGAATTTTCTTAAAAGTGCTCTTTATTGCTTTTCATGTTACATTTTTTTAAACGAAGTAATCAAGCCAAACAAAAGCTTAGGTATTTCTTGAAATTTCTCCTGAAAATGTTTGTTTTTTATTTATATATCTCCTTTTGTAAATATACCGACAGCTCCTCGAAATCTCTTTGCGAACATCATTTCATTGATACGTTAGCGACCGTTGACCCAAAAGGTTCTGTACAAGAAAAGTCTATTATTTAAGTCATTCGAATTGATTCGTAGTATTAGTATTTTTTATACGTGAAGTGTTTTACATCTTGACCTTTTCCCTCAGTTATTTCTCGTTAGACGTTGCAGGAGGATTTTTTTAAAGTTATTTTAGGTTGACAGCCGTAGGTTAGTTCTTGTGAAAGACATTATTCGCTGTCTCATGCATTATGGCACGGACGTAAGAACAACTGTTCAAAACGTACGTTACGATGTTATAGACTGGTAGCTATAAGTTGGTAACGCTATTTTTACTGATGCTAGAAATTCGGTTGAATGAGTCTCAGAGTTTAAAGACTTGTGTCTGCTATATATTTTTGTCGGAGCAGACCAAACGTCATCCTGCCTTTCGGCAGATTCCTGATCTGTTGACAGAGCTCCCTTTGATTGCTGACTGTTTGTGAAGATTTAGACCCTATTGAAAGCTGCATCTTCAGTTTCAACAGAAGATGGCGACAACGATTGACATCGCCGAAACATTGTGTAATTATAACACTTCTGTAACTCGGCTAGTAACCCGAGAACATTTTATATACTCTCAACACCCAGAGAAACTGTGTTCTTATGTAGTCAGACTTCTGTTTCCACTAGCAGCAGATAGGCATTCCAAAAGTGGCCTTTGAGGGGTGCTACTGGCCTACAAATGAGGATTCACTTACAACACAGGACATTTTAAATTCCAGAAGTAAGTATAAACTACGCTATTACTTTCATTGAGATCAACTGTTATTAATACCAAAATTGAAATCGTATTCGTTTATTTTTGAAACGTTCTATAACTTGCCTTGTTTTTCTGTCGATCTGAGAGATTTGCGATTACACAACGTTTGAAAAAAGGTTCTTTATTTTTTTAATCAAGATAGTAGATACACACAGTAAACAGAGAAATTCGATAAGATTTTTACACATTGCTCATGATTCTGGCCTTGCTTTCACCAAACAGATATCTTGTTTCGCTTCTCAACAACAAATATAGTTTCAGATAATGTTCCTCAAATATGAAAATTTAAGTTACACACGCTCATGTAGAATCTCACTAACTACAGTTTTTATATTTATGAAGTCAAAATAAGCTGTACTGTACGACGATAGATTGGTTCGAATGTGTGAGACCTTGCGGTTGGTTACGATTGTGGGACGCGTGAGGTGGTAATTGATCTGATGTGTCGCCGGACAGGGCTGTTGTCGAAATTGACTGTGCTCCGGGCAGAGATGAAGTGCGAGCGTCTCTCGCAGTGTAATCAATCAGCGACGTTTCCAGCCTGTCACCTTCACTCTGCAGCCCCACTAGCTCTCCGGACACAACATACGAACACTGCCCATTATACTGCCACCCCAAAAATTGTTCTCTTGGTGTTACCCGTTGAGCTATCGTTGATTTGGGTCCCAAACGAAAATCTGTATTTTGTTGATGTTTGCAACCCAGTTATTTTGATTAATGGTCTTCAGTTAGATTCAAATATCATGAGACTTTACCGTCACCTAACTGGCTGTCTCAGTTTGTTAGACGGGCGTCAACATTGTGATTAAGGAGATGCCTGCATTCCACGTAAAATTACAGCGGATTTCGAGAGAATCTCAGCAATTTTTCCTCAGAAATCTTCGACTGTTGTCTGCTTCCACATCAATGTGTTGGAGTACTCAACAATGTGTACACAATATGGACTGTTGTACCTGTCGTCGTATTGAATACACCATGGTTTTCTTGTTGAAGGCATCATCTATTTTTCTTTTATCCGGGTGATGGGGAGAAACAATATGATCGGACTTATCTTGGATAAGATCTTTAAAGGTGTTTTTTATTTTAATAATATTTTTAATCTTCGTTGTGAAAACTGTATTAATTCTATCTAATGAAATTATTGTGTGCTGAATAAATATAGAAGGTGATGTTTTGGGAACAATGATAACGGGAGCGCAGGTAGCAGCTTGGAATGTGTTTACACGGTGAGGATCGAGGGACATTGTACGACGAAGACGGAAAAGGGAAGCGCCTGAGAGTGGGTGTGTGTGTGCATGAGACAATGACAAATCGTGATTGGTTTCACATCGACTAATGTGCGTCTTGGTTTCCATGCAACGGCGATTGACCACGTCCCTGGATGCCAATGACGGGGGTGAGCTTCACAGTGAAGAGGATCGGACACTGTGTTTCCGGACGGCGAGCCGGAGAGTACTTCCGTGAGCTAATGAGCTTCCGAGCGGAGTTGACGTGAGACCACAACAGGCTTGTAAAGCGACGGGCTGATAGGATGTGTGTGCGGTGAGTGGAAATTTGTGCAGCTCCGCAGTGTGTGTGGCCGTCAGTGCCAACAAGTGTAAGTGTATAGTGAATTGCTTCACCGAGATAAACAGACACTCATCCTCTCTGTGCTGAGCTTAATTATATTCTATTGTGAATGATCTGTTATTCCTAGGTTTAGTGTTTCCTTTGTAGTTTTTTTTACATTGAATTCGATATTCAGTGTGATAATAATTTTCATGAATAAATTAACTGTTTCCTTTGAAAATTAATAAATGTATAATGTAATTAATGGTAGATTACTGCTTTCATTCCTTGGCATCTCCCATTTACCAATGTTTGATACTTATAATTACTTTCTTCCCTTGGCGTTATTGTCGTAATTATTGCAGGGAATATAGTTTATTAATTTCATGTGAAAGCAATTCTTGGCGCCCGCCTCATAATCACGAGTACATGATTTTTCGCAGACATTCACAGCTCTCGCCAATAAATGGTGTCAGATGTACAAGGGTACACTACAACGTCACGGTAAATTTCTCTTTCTGCTAATATCATCTGAATTCACTTTCTCGTAAAGTTATAGTTTCACATAAGAGTTAGAAGTATATGTTTTTTTTTTTTTTTTTTTTTTTTTTTTTTTTTTTTTTTTTTTTTTTTTTTTTTTTGTATGGCTTCCTTGGTCCGGAGACCCTCTAGGACATAGTTCGGATGTCTAGTGACAGAGTTTAAGTGGTTTCGTCTTCCACCTCTGCCCTGAGCTCTGCAGTATAGAGGAGGTGAACTATTGACATCTGTATGCAAAGTGTGTTACTGTGATCTGTGTGTGTGAGAATATTTTCATTTATGAAGTAAAGATTATAGGGCGGAGATTTGGCACCATCTCAGCATTCGCTTCGATTATTGCGGAAAACCGTCTAAAAACCGCTATCAGGACGCCGATACACGGGGGTCTGGATACGCGTCTGTTCGCACTGTGCCTCCCCTAGCCAGTGTGCTGCACCTTAGGGGGGGTCCATTCATTACGTGAGGTGAAATAGGGGGAGGGGTTCCGGCGAAATCTCAGCAAAGGGGGGGTCGACAGAAATTTCACGTCATCTTTTCTAATTCCGTAAAGAACTGCAAATCTCACCACGAGGGGGGTGGGGGCGGTGGTGTCCAGATTTCAGAAAAACACTTCACGTAACTAATGGAAGCCCGCTTAGCTCCCTGAGTCACAGTGACGGCTTGTGTATGAATGAAATACAACTGTAAAATAGACGGATTTATACAGTTATGATAAAAATAGAAACACATATCAGGGACCTAATATCATCAGCATTAGAACAGTATAACAATGCAAATCAGGTTTACATAACAATATTCAAAATGTATCCAGATATAAAACCAACATCATTTCTAAAAAAAAAAAGTTTGAACTAGATATTTAACCTCAAATGCCCGCTTCGCTAGCAAGATGTTCGTCTGACGACTTCCAGAGATTGTCGTATACGTTTCCAAGGAAGTTAAAATTATTGGAACTTAGACTGGGGAGCAAAAAATTAGCAACAACACTAGGCACCAGTCACCAACTAAGTTACGCATCGAACCGATGCTCAAACTGCAGAAGGGAATTTTTTATCAAATAAGGCTTTTTCGAACACTGGATTTCGATAGAAGTTATCACAGCTAGAATGAACTTCCCATCAATCACGAGGATCATAAGATTTCTGGTTCACACGATTGGTCGAGGAAAATTATCTACTTAAGGATTTTTGTTAGCTAAAGCAAACTGCTTTAACTTTATTTCTCTACAATATTCTGGGTGATTAGTTACAACTTTACATTTATCTCGCATCTTAATACCCGTGACTTGCATGTAACGCATGTAAATAAAATCAAAACGATGGTTTAACTCTTAATTTACTTCCTTAGTTCTGCGAGACTAATCTGTATATACAGTAGTGGCAACAGAAACATAAGGTAATTTGCAAATGCTACTTTTAATTAGCTTTAGTGTTTTCTGATTTGGAATATATCCAGACATTCAGAACTACGGAGGAAACAAATGTACAGATTTACTCTGAGTCTGTATAATCTCCGTTTCCAAAATGAATAAGCCCATTATCAGCTGAATAAATATAGATTATTTAAGTAAAATGCAGATAAGTTAGTTTTGTCATTGGTAGGGTTAGAAAGCTTTGTAATCATTACTGCAATCCTTGCATGTGTGTAACGTTATTTATAATGAAAAGTCAGGAAAGTGGATAATTAGACAATCCTTACGTCTTGCATACCCACCAGGAACATCGATGCAATCGAGTGACATGCTGCACTATCGCAACTATTAGTAATATGGTTATTACGAAAACGTTGAATTTTTCTTTAAACTAGATTTAAAAAATAAATTTGCACGGAAACTATCCTTATTCGACGTAGAGGGAGGCTTGTGTAAAACTACCATCTTCTTCGACGAACCAGAGGTATATCTCTCCCGGAAAATATTATTATTATTATTTAAATATTGAGTTGTCAGGTGGAAATGCGTTGGGACAGTCCGAGATATTCAGTTGCTCGAAGGCAAGTGGATGATTAAGTTCTGTTCTTTTTCCATTTGTCGGGAAAGCACCAGGAGGTAACAAGTTAGCTTTTGTTAAGAATGAATCGATTTCCTTGCAGGTGGTGATTCATTACAGGAATCGCTCTCCATGCCGGCTAGCGCTACTGCTGGTCCATCCCATTCGTATTCATTCATAAGGGAAGCAATCTGTCTAAAATTCAGCATTCGTTCTTTGTTGTAGAGGAATTTCTGTGAACGAACATTTCTCTCGTTTCTCTGTTATTATCGCAACCATTCTCTTTCATCTTCCAATTTGTAGACGTCATCTGTGGTACTCTAATAGATTTTTCAGCTGTTGTCTTCTGAAGTTTTATACGAAGTCACCGAAATGCTATAAACCCACAGATAGTTTAAGCATTTTGCAAACACGACTTTAATGTAAGTATCTATAATTTATAATGATATCATACCGAGTCCTCATTACTGTGGCAGTATGCAAGTTTTATTATTATTGTATAGATGTTTTTAAGTTTTCGTTGACTTGTCTTGGTATGCAACCCATCGTAGTTTAGCGTCGTCCTTCCACCGAAAATTGAAGTTAGCTACAACCTTCATTACAAAAAAAACAACAAAAAAAAAAAAAAAAAAAGAAAACTTACGTTTTCTGGAATTCTTAATATTTGTTTGTGAAATGATACGTTACTAATGTTACGAAACTCTATATAAAGTAAACTTCAAGAATTATTTAAAATACTTGCGGTTAATTCAAGTACAATGGACGTCCTACTACTTGGTCGCCAACGAAATAAATATCCAAAGAACAGTTAGTTTATTTTCATTAATTTACATGTTAAGGTTTTGTCCAAAAATTACTGTCTCAATTTCTTGCATGATATTGTAGCAAAGAACGCAATTTATATCTCGATGAAAACTGAACTATTTTTTACAGATCACTCCTGTTACTAACTGATTACAAACCAAATATCGGTTCATTTTTTCCTTCTTTCGGTTTTTTTTTTTTTTTTTTTTTTTAAGTAGATCATTCCGTAAACACTTGTGAGGTAATGACAGTATGTAACTAGGAATCGGAAAAATACACAATTGTTTGTTCGTTACACAAAACTCTAATAATTGCAAATACTAAATGAAAATGAACAAAACTGAGTTAAAATAACTACAGAAATTACTAAGAAGCTTTTCGAGGAACTTAGAATGTAATAACAACCGAAATATATCGATATAATATAAAATAAGGCCTCTTATAATAGCATCATACTCTAATAAGGCTAAACTCAATCAAAAATGCTTCAATCAGGCCAAAAGAGTTTTGTTCACCTTACATATCATATGATACATATTTAGTGATACAAGACGCTAAAAGTGTATTCTTCAATTTCCAGTTTCTCACACGCCACGTGTATTTGATTGCAGAGTTTTCTTTTCCATTGGTTTATTAGAAACTCGTCGACTCAAGTGGCCTCTGACACTCTAAAGCGTTCGTCCGAATACAAATGTAAAATATATCTGCACGATGAGGCTAAAGGTTGTAAGTGGACCGAGAGGAAGAACTTATTTTTAAATTTCTATCACCAAAGATTTACGTTATAATATCTATTAATGTGGGTACAGCTGTTTTCCTGTGCTTAAAACACGAAACCGTTCAAATTAACAGCTGCATATCTTATTTCCTTCTACATAACAGCATCATAAGAGAATAATGTTACTTTTTGCGTAGATGAATTCTTAAAAGCCAGAAAGCAAAGTGTTAGAGTAGGGAATACATTATCAAAAGAGGTGGAAGTAAATATGGGAGTGCCACACGGTAGTGCATTGGGGCCATTGCTGTTCATAATTCTAATGAATGACTGTGTTGATGGATTACGGTCGGAGTCTATGTATTTTGCAGATGATATAATGGTATACAATAGGAGCAAAACAGGTAAAGACTATGATCAGCTGCAGAGTGACCTGTATAGAATATCTAAATGGATTGGTCATCATGGAATGAAGAGAAATGCCAAGAAGAGTCAGCTTATTAGGTACACAGATAACAAACAAAAGGTTAATTATGATTATAGGGTGGGGTCAGAATTGCTTGTTGAAAGCTTGAAGTGTAAATATCTTGACATAACGTTTGATAGCAAACTAAATTAGGCAGAGCACATTGGGCAGGTGGTAGGAAAAGGTTACAAAATCCTTCATTTACTGGAGAGGGTGATGAGAGGATGTAACAGAGAAGTTAGGGAGTTGGGTTACAAAATTTGGTCAGACCATTGGTTGAATATGGTGGTGTAGTTTGGGACCCACATTTTGGTTACCAAATATAGGCGTTGGAAAGTGTGCAAAGAAGAGCAGCTAGATTTGTTTGTGGAAATTATCAGTAACTGATATCATAAGGGAGTTGGGTTGGACTATTTAGAGGAAAGGAGGAGGGTGAAGAGAGTGCTGGAATGTACAGGGCATATGTTGGTGATGGGGCTTGGAGGGATATTGGTCAAAGAATTAGGAATAGTGCATGGAAGGGAAAAGGCGACCATGACCACAAGCTTGCGCTGCATAAGGGAGTGGGAAAATTTTATTTTTTGGTAAGGGTATCAGGGATTACGAAGTGTAGTGGTGAATTATTTTCCAAAAATGCTTAAGGAATTTAGAATTAAAATTTGTAAATCATAATAGTAAATGGGATAGGAATTTAGCATTCCAATTAAAAAAGAAATTAAAATATGTATACAAAAAAGGGGTTAATGGATGACTGGGAAAATTATAACCAGAGTGTTAGGGTCCATCGCAATTAAAAATTAATAATAATAATTATCTTAAAATTGTATTCATATAACTATTAAATTTCTAGGGGCTTCAATTCACTCTGTACAGAAACATACGGCGAGGTTCCAGTTTAGACATCGGGTATCCATTTAAAAATCACTGTCAACGACTGATTGTTTCAGAAGAGGCGATTGTATGGTAACGTAACAAACGTTTTCTGAAATATCTAGCTGAAATGAGAAAAGTGAATCAGTGCCGCATGACCAGTGCACCCTGTGTTCTTTCAAAGAGTGAAGTTTGACTCTCCAGGATTCAAGTGCAGAGAGATTTTGCATTTATCGGCATTTACTTTATAGGATCCACTAGACGACCCGTGCGAAAATTTCGCGAATATGAGGTTGAATGCTTGTAACATAATGAATAGTAGAACCGTAGTTTTGTAGCAAATTTTTTTTTTTAGTGTAATAGGTACACAGCAAAATACTCAGAACATATTATGAAACACTTAGGAAAATTTAAAACACACTTTATTTATGACAAACTGTCACTGACCTTGGCAGAATAAAACCAACCTTAACAAACTGCACACAATATATCAACATCTCTGTGATATTTGTTGCTGAGTGAATAAATTGATTACATTGGAATTGTATAGCAAAACGACAGTGTTTCCGTAAAAGAAAAAAATATATACGAAAAACTACTTATTTAATAAAAAAAAAAGTTTATTGACTTCTCTGTGATATCTGCTGCTAAAATCTGGGGACTTGGCTCTGAACAGTCTCATACGCGCTACCACTTTTAGCACCAAATTCTGAACATTTTTTTCTTAATTTATGACTTTACCTAGCTGGAGACCTTAATTTTTAAAATGATATGTCATTTATCGATTTCAGCTAGATATCGAAGAACATAAATGGCATATAATAAAAACAAAAATTTAAAAAATCAACACGTTCTATAACTAATATTGATACTTTTGCCCTTTAAGGGTCGAATTACTAAAAATTTCTTTTATAAAATATGGTGTGACCAAAGCAGCCACCTTGGTCTTTAAATTGATACCTCATTTATCGATTTCGGTTAGTTATCAAGCAAGGTAAAAAAAAAGTTTTGAGAAATGATGTTATTTTTGCCCCTTAAGGGTGTAATTCGGAGAAAGTTTTTTCTTAAAATATGATGTGACGATAGTGGATAATTTAATATTTAAATCGATACGTCATTTATTGATTTCGATTAGATATCAAGGGAAATAAATAGCTCATGACAGAAAAATGCGTTGTAAAAATATTAATACTTTTGCACTCTAACGTTAGAATTTTTAAAAATTTCTTTCTTAAAATGTGGTAACGGAACCGAAGACATTACGAAGATTTTTAAATGATACCTCGTTTATCAATTTTATTTAAATTATTGTCAACGGAGGTAAATGACTTGAGACACAAAAAACGCATTTTAGAAATACTGATATTTATGCCCTTTAAGGGTCGAAAAACGAAAAATTCCTTTCTTAGAATATAATGTTACCACGGCGGAGACCTTAGTCTTTAATATGATATCTCATTTATCTATATCGGATAGAAATCAAGGGAGATAAATGGCTCGTGACACAAAAATGCATTATAGAAAAATTTATACTTTTTCCCTTTAATTCTTGAATTCCAAAAACATTCTTTCTGAAAATATGATGTCACAAAGCTGAGACATTACTCTTCATAATCCTACTTCATTTATCGATTTTGGTTAGATATCCTGGGAGATAAATGGCTCGAGATACAAAAAACGCATTTTAGAAAAATCGACATTTTTGCCCTTTAAGGGTCGAAAAACGAAAAATTCTTTTCTTAAAATATAATGTTACCACGGCGGAGACCTCGATCTTTAATATGATACCTCATTTATCTATATCGGTTAGATATTAAGGGAGATAAATCACTCGTGACACAAAAATGCGTTATTGAAAAATTTATATTTTTTCCCTTTAAGGTTTTAATTCCAAAAACATTCTTTCTTAATATATCATGTCACAAAGCTGAGACATTGCTCCTCATAATCCTACTTCATTTATCGATTTTGGTTAGATATCCAGGGAGATAAATGGCTCGAGATACAAAAAACGCATTTTTGAAAAATCGACATTTTTGCCCTTTAAGGGTCGAAAAACGAAAAATTCTTTTCTTGAAATTTAATGTTACCACGGCGGAGACCTTGATCTTTAATATGATACCTCATTTATCTATGTCGGTTAGATATTAAGGGAGATAAATCACTCGTGACACAAAAATGCGTTATTGAAAAATTTATATTTTTTCCCTTTAAGGGTTTAATTCCAAAAACATTCTTTCTTAATATATCATGTCACAAAGTTGAGACATTACTCCTCATAATGCTACTTCATTTATCGATTTTGGTTAGATATCCTGGGAGATAAATGGCTCGAGATACAAAAAACGCATTTTAGAAAAATCGACATTTTTGCCCTTTAAGGGTCGAAAAACGATAAATTCTTTTCTTGAAATATAATGTTACCACGGCGGAGACCTCGATCTTTAATATGATACCTCATTTATCTACGTCGGTTAGATATTAAGGGAGATAAATCACTCGTGACACAAAAATGCGTTATTGAAAAATTTATATTTTTTCCCCTTAAGGTTTTAATTCCAAAAACATTCTTTCTTAATATATCATGTCATAAAGTTGAGACATTACTCCTCATAATGCTACTTTATTTATCGATTTTGGTTAGATATCCAGGGAGATAAATGGCTCGAGATACAAAAAACGCATTTTAGAAAAATCGACATTTTTGCCCTTTAAGGGTCGAAAAACGATAAATTCTTTTCTTGAAATATAATGTTACCACGGCGGAGACCTCGATCTTTAATATGATACCTCATTTATCTACGTCGGTTAGATATTAAGGGAGATAAATCACTCGTGACACAAAAATGCGTTATTGAAAAATTTATATTTTTTCCCCTTAAGGTTTTAATTCCAAAAACATTCTTTCTTAATATATCATGTCATAAAGTTGAGACATTACTCCTCATAATGCTACTTTATTTATCGATTTTGGTTAGATATCCAGGGAGATAAATGGCTCGAGATACAAAAAACGCATTTTAGAAAAATCGACATTTTTGCCCTTTAAGGGTCGAAAAACGATAAATTCTTTTCTTGAAATATAATGTTACCACGGCGGAGACCTCGATCTTTAATATGATACCTCATTTATCTACGTCGGTTAGATATTAAGGGAGATAAATCACTCGTGACACAAAAATGCGTTATTGAAAAATTTATATTTTTTCCCTTTAAGGTTTTAATTCCAAAAACATTCTTTCTTAATATATCATGTCATAAAGTTGAGACATTACTCCTCATAATGCTACTTCATTTATCGATTTTGGTTAGATATCCAGGGAGATAAATGGCTCGAGATACAAAAAACGCATTTTAGAAAAATCGACATTTTTGCCCTTTAAGGGTCGAAAAACGAAAAATTCTTTTCTTGAAATATAATGTTACCACGGCGGAGACCTCAATCTTTAATATGATACCTCATTTATGTATATCGGTTATATATTAAGAGAGATAAATCGCTCGTGACACAATTACGCATTGCAAAAATATTGATACTTTTGCCCTTTAAGGGTCGAATTCCGAAAAATATCTGTCTTAATATATGACGTCACTAAAGCGGAGATCTTAATCTTTAAAATGATACTACATTAAACGATTTCATATACGTATCCAGGGAGATAAATGACTCGTAACACAGAAAACAGCATTTTAGAAAGATTGACATTTTTGCCCTTTAAGGGTCGAATTCCGAAAACTTCATTTCTTAAAATATGATGTGACCAAAGTGGAGACCATAAGCTTTAAAATGACACCTCATTCATTGATTTCGGTTAAGTATGAAAGAAGATACAGGCTTGTGACAAAAAAATACCTTATAGAAATAATATATATGATTACTTCTCTTTAAAACTGGCTATCTTCTACTGGTGATTTGTGTCTGATAAGAACCATGTTAGCGTTTGTCAATTTGATTCATGTCAACATAAAGCAATTTCAAATATGTCTTCTTCTACATCTCCTTTTCCCAAAACTGTGTGGTCAGCTGTCTTCGATGTTTTACTCGTCGTTGGCATGGTCAACTTTAGAACTTTAATTTTACGGCCGCGTGTCCACCTCGGACAACGTACTAATGAAGGAAGTGAAAGGTTGCTATCTGTATACGAAATGTGTAACTATGTTCTATGTGTGATAAGTGCATTTTTGTTTGTGTACTGTGTAGTTTGTGAGGTGGAATTCATCTTGGCGGTCGCGGAAAATCACCTAAGCGCCATAGTCAGGACGGCCTAAGCACTGCAGTCTGGGGCTCGTGGCAGATTCGACGTACCCACAATGCCCTGCGCACTGAGCCACACTGGCGGGGAAAGACCTTTTAGACATATATTTTACACGTGCTCGACAATCACCGCATTGGAAAATCCATCCGCAGTAATGATTCCAAGACTATCCCCTAGCCTGGTTGGTGATCTGTTATATCATTGGGCATTTTACATGATGCCAACACTAGTCTGCCCATTCCTGAATCATTCCAGACCAAGTATTAACACAGTTCTGTAACCAATAATTGAAGTACTTCACCAGAAAAGTATATAAAAGTTGGAGCAACGTAAGAGTAGTTTGTTTATTTCCTATTTATAAAATTTTCCTTCCTTTTGAAATTATAATAATAATAAAAAACTGTTGCCATCACGGGACGCCCACAGAGTGAAACATAGAAGTTAAAGATTTTTGAAAGAATTTGTAATTAAAGATAACTAAAAAGATAATAAATTATGGAGAAAAATAAATAAAGTCATAAAAGGTACAGCCAGTGGATTTTCACAGCTTTCAAGCCGTATTCCCGTTGGATTGGCGGAGTTAGAGCTCCACATTCGTATTTCCTGACCGTGGATACTAGGATGGTAGGCGACATTTTCTTTGCCTTCCCGTGGAGAGTCTCCCTCACGGTACTCACTGAACAGCAAGCTGAGTGGGTCTGGGTGCCGTCCAGGATGGTCAGTTTCGACGAAGGATCCTCACCTCCGTCGGGGATCACCCGAATAAAAACATTTTTGTTAATAAAATAAATATATTTTTATTATAATAATTTATTATACAGAATATAAGTACAATACGAATAAATATTTTAATGTAGAATTGTTTAATTGTATTTACGGAATTTGAAATATAAATTGATGTCAATTTTTTATAAAGGTGAATAACACGCCAATGCAATTGAATTTTGTTTTATTTTGGTGTCGTACGCGTTTCGCTCTATTTCAAGAGCATCATCAGCGACATATGTTACTTTTTACTTTTTTCTCATGATCAGGGTTAGCTTCTCTGTGTATGTTTTCAATAATTTGCTGAAGGTTTGAAGCACTACACTGAACTGATCACATTTCATATTAACACTATTATTTACAGTTTTCAAAACATGAAACAGTAAACACTGTGTTTACTGTTTCATGTTTTGAAAACTGTAAATAATAGTGTTAATATGAAATGTGATCAGTTCAGTGTAGTGCTTCAAACCTTCAGCAGTGTGGTGTTTACTGTTTCATGTTTTGAAAACTGTAAATAATAGTGTTAATATGAAATGTGATCAGTTCAGTGTAGTGCTTCAAACCTTCAGCAAATTATTGAAAACATACACAGAGAAGCTAACCCTGATCATGAGAAAAAAGTAAAAAGTAACATATGTCGCTGATGATGCTCTTGAAATAGAGCGAAACGCGTACGACACCAAAATAAAACAAAATTCAATTGCATTGGCGTGTTATTCACCTTTATAAAAAATTGATTAACCTGCAATTGAGGAAATGGCCCACAATATCCAGTCATTAAATTGATGTATTTGATGTATGTATTTGATGTATCTTCTGTGATTACTGTAACGGTTGAAGGTGCATAAGACGGTATTAAAGAAATGATTGGCCAATGATAATTATAGTATGTTAGAAAAGTATTAGATGTAATCTTGAAAGTACGGCATCAGTTGTTGTTCCATATCTAGTTGTAAATTCAGTGGGCTTATTATTGATTTTCAAATTAAATTATTGTTCAAGGAATTTTGTTAAAGGGATTAAGTCGTTTCTTGCAAAATTTACATTACAATCTCCTGCCAAAATTATTTCCTAAACCATTGAACCTTCGCGACTATACACGAGGAATCGACGGTGTAAAAATTTTATAATTTGTTTGACTTTTTGTTTTGGTTAAGTACACAAAAAAACCGTAAAGAATTCTCTCCTATCATGCAAATCACATATATAACCAATAACTGTGCAGAAAATAGACTCCTTGTTTTGGCATCTAACCTCAAATAGTCAAATAAAATAGAATGGTAATAATATATTAATAGATGATTTACAAACCTTCGACTTGAATCGGTAGATTGGTTTCGTAAAGCAGACGATGTATACGCGTATTAGACATTTTATTTCAGGCTGCACTTTGATTATTTTTAATTTTCTTGTTTCTTCTTGGCCGCTTGATCGTCACTGTCACTCATATTTAAAATCATTAATACCGTCAATGATTTAAAATCTTTAAGCATTCCAGACAATGTTATTTCGAAAACAAGAGAGCGGGGGTGCAGAGGGCGTCATTACGTTTGCCGTCCTTGCTTACGAGTCGGTCTTACCTCCAAGGCGCGTCAATAGATGTTTCATATCAAAAAATAAAATTACTCCAGGTGAGGTAAATGACCTTATTAGGTATGTAAATGTACTTTAAAGTTGTTCTAGTACTTTAATATAAAATGTTAATCTAAGGAGGAAAGATCGTCTGGACAAACTCCGTGGTATTTGCAGTAATGAGAGATATGTTTTAGAGATGAGCGGAAACTGTTTCGTAGATACACGAAAGCCAAAGTTTATTCAAGAAGCAGGAACACTATTGCAAGCACTGGTTTAAACATATAAGAAGTAAAATATGCTATGATACTTTTGCTCTTTAAGGGTCACATTCTGTTCCTTTCTTATGATATGATGTGACCAAAGGAGAGGCCTGAATCTTTAAAATGATACTTCATTTATCGATTTGAGTTAGGTATCTAGGGAGAAAAATGGCTCGTGACACACGAAACTACATTTTACAATTATTAACATTTTTGTTCTTTAAGGATCGAATTTAGAAAAATTACTTTCTTAGAATATGATGTTCGGTGAAAATATGACCTTTTAGAAATAATATATATGATGGTTCTTACGGCTGCAGCACAGTATTAATCTTGTGTTCGTTACTGCTCATAAAATATGAGGAAAACTTATGGTGTTCACACTATTATTTATTCCATGTTCCCGCATATGGTCGTTTAGACTCTTTGGAGTTGGTTTCTGTGTTGTTTTATTATTTCGTAGAGCTATGGAAGGTGCCAATGCGCAAAGAAGAAACATTGTTGCATCTTGCAATATATCACGAAATCCAAATACTGTGATATTAAAATCAAAGTATTCGGATTCCGCTGGTGTTGCTGGTCATTTGGGGGACAATTCAGATTAAGGAACTAAATTGAAAGATAGAAACAGTTTTCACTTATTTAATGTTCTGAGGAACTAATCAATACAAGTTTATCATAAATAAAGTTATTATGGAGCGACGGTGTAAAATAATATTTTTTGTTTACCAAAATCACATCTGAAGCCAACGATATTATAGATGCATAAAGTAACGAGGTCTTCCTGTACCATGAAAACCTCACTCAGACATTTCTGCGCCACCGCCTTCGACAAAACGGCGGAGCCGTCTTATGGTGCTTCCGAGCGACCGTCGCACAATGCAAATTTCCAGTCTGGTAACCTTGAAAGCCTGAGAAATAAGACTCGTCGATGTAACATACATTTTAAAAGATGTCTTACAAACCAACAACTGTTTCTTAAAATTTATGCCTTTTTAAACCAGGCACATTCTCAGATCTAACAGAGGACCAAATATTTGAACCTTACATAATAAAACTCCAACCACAGGGTAATTCATAACCCACGTTCACGACTGTCGGTTATAACTGATTTATACAGACAGGCGTAAGACTGGTGTCAACAAGCAACAGTGGTATTATATTAACATTGTCTAGTGAACTCGTAGGAAACTAAATATATTTCTATGAATACAACGTCTAGTATCCATTACATGGACAAATTAGTTTTTGGCGAAAACAGTAACCAACAAAGATGTGTTTTGCAAAATATATACCAACATGTGATTCTTACGTTGCAGTTGTTTTGTGTCTACAACACAAATCCAAGGATGTAAACAAATGTATTCTGCTGGAAATGTGTAAGCAAGCTTGGAATTTTTTTTGGTCGACTGCTATTTAATATGTTCACTGAAGAATTAAGAATTTACGTGGAATTATAAAGTAATTTGTTCAACTGAAACAAAATGCTCAACGTTAAGGTACATCTAATATCAAATTGAGACTCAATTTATTGCACCCTTATATACACTTGTTATTAATGGTCAATAATAAATGATAACATTAGTTAACTGAATTTGTATGCTGCAGTTTCCTTGTGTCACAAACAGCTTCCTGACAATTTTTTTCTCCGTTTCACCCATTTCAACAGTGGGAAACATTCTGTATTAAGATAAAGGAAGAAATAAAATCACTCTTTGGAAATAGCGCTGTATAAATTAGATGGTTGCTAACCGGTATCTGAAGGTAGGCGGTAAAAATGTCCACGCCACCATGAACCGGGTGAATTTTTTTTTTGCTTTCGCCCCGTAAATGTCGACGTCATTAGAGACGGAAAAATATTGGGGACAAGGATCATGAAGCAATTCGGCCATGAAATTTCGAAGGAAACATCCCGGTATTCACCTAAATTGGTTTCGCATTACCACGGGAAAACCGAAATTTGGATGGTTGGACGGGGATTCAAAACCGCGTCCTCCAGAACGAGAGTCGAGCGTACTCTTTCCCCAGTGTTTTGTGTTCCGTGTGCATGGATGACAATGGGGGATAAAAGGAGGGAACGCTGGTGAATTCAGGCCTAGTCTTCCGAACGAAACCAGCGGTGCCTCGAAATTTTACGCACCGTCACGTTAAAAATCAGCGTAAATATTGTCTGACACTCTCACTTAGAGAGATTTAGACCAGGATTTTGATAGTCTACCAACTGTTTTGATTAAGGATCATGCACGATTACGTCTGTCTCGCTGTATCAGGTCTTGAATAATCAAAACTGCTTGTAGTACCCCTGTCTGGAACCGAAAATGGTTACGGCGTCACCAGAAACGAGGCTGGAATGTACGGAGACGCTGTCTTCATAAAGCAACTTGTAGCATACACATTTAAGTCCTAATAATTTAGAATCAGTTTTTGTAATACCATAATCATAATATAGCGTTTAGTGGTTCTTTGTGTGCTAGGCGACTGTGCTACAGGCTCTTTATTGAACTGGAATGCCAGTATTCTCGGTTCGCCCATTTGGCAGTTTGTGCAACACCGAATTAACACATTAGCCAGAACAGAGATATTTCACACTGTGTAAAATCATGCGTTCATTTGTAGTGTACTCTACATGATCAGATTAAGTGGTATTAACGGAGGAACAATGCGCTGTAATGACAACAAAGCAATCATTGGCTTTTAACATTTTTAAATTAATTTCTTAACGTGCCTTAATCTACATGAATGGAAACAGAATATTCTATGAAACTGCATTTATATGATAACTTTTAATTTACAATCAAACTAAGGCTAATGTATTCTCCCTGCAGGTAATTTCATTTATGACGCAGATAGAAATCCGTATGACGTTTCAAGACAACGTCAGTAGGAATCAGGTAATGTGGTCAAAACCAGGCTGCGATCAAATGACGCACAGTTTTCCTCCGAGTGCTCCTTTCACAAGACGCTGTTCAGCTTCAAGGAAAAAATCTTGATTGGATTCAAACTCCGGTTTGGTTTCCTTTTGATGTTCACGATACCGGCTGTGATGAAGAAATAGTAATATATGTTGGTCTTCTCTTACCTGCAGAAGCTAAATAGGAAAACGAGTAACTGCACTATCATTGGTTGAAAAAAAAAGGATATGTTGGTATGACACTCGTACAAATATTACACTTCCAATGCTTTAAATTAACAGAAATACTGATAATCCGTGATTTTAGCGTGTTTATAAACGAAGCTGGATATTTTATGGAATTATGTTATTATTTTAATTGCAGTAATATAAAGAAGTGCAGATGAGTACTATCAAAGTTTATGGTATTCTCCGTGTGCTCGTAATGACCTGGTGACAGGGTTTTTATTGGCTGCGAATTCCACCCCTGCCGTAACCGCCTTAAACTAACCCGCCAATCCTACCGGGTACAGGGGACGTACAGTTTAACGTTGAATCCGAACCACGGAAGCGTTCTTGCGTACTTCACATTACACAAAAAGCTGCGTCACTGCGTCATAGGTGAAGGTCGGGTTAAGGAGTTATGAAAATCCCCGCCGAGACAGGGATTCGAACGGTGGACCTTTCGATCTCCAATCAGACGCCTTAACCACTGATCCACCAGACCACTGAAGTTCGAAGTGAGAAAAACTATATATCGACTGAGCTTCGGGTAGATCCGGCACTACAAATCATGTCGCCATTGGGTAAGAGGGTCTCGGGGCTTAGGCGGGAGTGATTTCAGCCGCTTTCAGTGCTCTTGAAACGTGTAAGTGTCACAACAACAACATTACAGCTAAAGCGTACAGCAGATATTTAAAAACAAGCTGGCCACACAGCTTAAGGGCCAGCGATTTATTTTAAAACAGCGTCATTGTTCCAGTAGACACACGTTCGTCCGTATTATGAGCAGATAACGTATTCTGGTCCTATCCAGTAGCGTTTGATCCTTAATGCACGATAATATTGATGTCAACGATTAAATACAAAATGATGGATCCATGAACAAAATGGAGCAGATGTACATTTTCTTCATTCATTCTTATTAGTAATAAAAAAATTGACTATAGCTAGAGTTTCCCCTGAGTTTTTGGCAGTGACATCAGGAAAGTTAGTGGAGATTAAACAACATTCCCTTTTCACACCATCATTTATGTTATAATTCCTGTAAGCCAATTTCGTAAACGAAAGCAAAATTAAGTCCTACAAATTACCGTAACGAGAAGAGTTATTAGATGACTCCTGTAAGAACATTTGGGGATATAAATATAACTATGTTTGGAATTCCAGCACGACAATTTATGAATGTCAAATGATTGGCATCCCAATTGTAGATTTGAAGAAATTGGTATTAAAAAATGTATGAAACTACAAATAGGGCTACGCAGATTACGGCTAGTGTTGACTGCTCCATATTCTTTTTCTGATAAGTACAAATAAGTTTATGTTTTTTTTCCCTAGATTTTTTAAAAAAAAAACCGATCGTTTAAAGAGGTGTAATATTACGGTAAACTAAAACGCAAATACAAAAATTTAATCACTGATTACAGCAAAATTCGACAGGTAAATATTAAATTTATTTTAGTTCTTGTTATTACTCGCAACGATATCTTGAGCAGATAAGAATATGTCACACAATCACAGAAACCAGTGTCCAACAAATAATTTTTTTTTTTTTTTTTTACTTAAAAATAAATTGTCCACTTAAGTTGTTTATTTTAGACTACGAACTTAATATTAAGAACTTTAAATTTACTAGGAACTCGAATCATAAAGTCAACCATTCGGGTCCAACCAAATTTAATATTTGTATACTAGCTCCTACCCGCGACTTCGTACGCGTGGATTAAGTTTTTTGCCGGAATTGAATATAGAAAGTTGTTGGTAACGAAGGATTGGTCCCAAACAACACCGAATTGGAATAGTACAACAGGAAAAGCTATCACTATATCACTCTACAGCCGAACCTGTCTCTTGAAGAGAATCAATATAAAACATATTTCTGTCACCATTCGATAAGGTTTCAAAATTTCGTGACTACAACTATTAATCATACTGGAAAAAATGTCCTGTGCCCTTCATACAGATTTTCTTGTCCAATTCCATCACAACGATATAGCCATATAGTCGTCAAAAAGTAACAAAAAGACAGAGACTTACTTCCGTATTTATAGTATTATTACTGCGGTTCACACACACACACACACTGACTGCGAACAACCCCTGAGGGATCATTATAACGTAAAATGTGTACACCTACAGCACTCCAAGACTACCTACGATTTGCCTCGCATTGCACCCCTAACTTTGTAATATCTACAGTTTAACATTCAATCCGAATAACCGATGGCCTAGGCGTGACTCTTACGATTGAAAACAATTTTAAAAAATCTTATCCTCCACGGCGATTTGAACCTCAGACTACGCCCCAAACATTAGTAAGCAAGCGCTTTAACCACTGAGCTGCATGACCGCAACACGAAAAACAGTACAGAGACCTCCATATCCAACGCGTCCTATCTATCGCCGTTCAATAGCATTTCGAAATTATGAGACAACATGTATTATTTATACAGATAATTTTTCAACCAAATGTAGACAGTATTTTTTTCCTTGTTTCAAAGGATAAGTGTGCAAAGTTTCATCGAGATCGGATGAAAACTGTGGATTTGTATGAAGAAAAAACAAACCAACTAACAAACAAACAAACATACATACATTCATCTTTATATATACATATTATTAGGCAACGAACTCACAACTAAGAGCATTTTTTAATTAATCTTTATTAAATCGTATATTTAAATCAAACATGATTTTGAGTTGTAGAAAGTTATACTGCGTCTGAGAATTTTTTTTTTTTTTTTTTTTTTTTTTTTAAATATAAAACTTGTTTACATTATATTTGGGTGCACGGCAGTGTACCCGCCAAGTCGAGTCGGCACTGCCTACCGTTTTCTTGAAGCGATTCTGGTCATTTTTGAACCTCAATTTCTTCGGTCGTATTCATGCTACATGTCTTAAATTTCTTTTATGCATAGATATCGGCAATCTTAGTAAACATACTAAATTTTATTTCGTTACTGTTCTTAGTTCTGAAGTTATTCCGATGGAAACTTTAGCGATTTTGTCACTCACTCACTGACTGATGATCATCAAAACTTTAAGGTACTTCCAGTATCAGTAGAAAGCTGAAATTTGGCACGCAGATAACATTTTACCCACATATTTATACGAAAACTGAACTCGTCTGAAACTAGTAAATTTACCTACGCCTAGCTCTAGTGTGAAATCGCTAATAACTTTATATACCTCAGATTTTCATTGTAGAGTGAACTTATTAAGTTTAACTAATGTGTTAAATTTTACTTCTTTTCTTACTTTGAAAGTTATTGAAATTCAAATTTTTATTTCAACCACGACACCCCGACATCAAAATTCTACTGTACTTCCAGTAATCCTAGAAACAAGTAATTCGGTACACCTCACTGGATGGAATACACTGATCAGGCAGAACATTATGAATACCTACCTATATCGATATCAACCCGTCTAGGCGATAGCAGCGTCACTTGACGAGGGGTGACTGCTAGACAGACACACGCACGGTACATTTATGTATCAGTAAGCGTGCTATCCGTGTTTAGAATCGGGAAGGCTGCGCGATCTATCAGAGTTTTTACCGTGTATGGATTGTGATGTCCCGGAGGCTTGGCACGAGCATTTCGGAAACTGCACGACTTATCGGATGTTCGAGGAGTGTTGTGGTGAGTGTCTTCAACAAGTGCCGAAACCAAGGTGAAACCACGTCCAAACGTCGAGGGGTTGGCGGCCAACCCTCATTACAGATGTCGGACGTCGTAGGCTGCGCAGACTGGTAAAACGGGTGATGCGCCGAACTGTGGCGGAACTAACATTAGACTTTAATGCTGGGCAGAGTACAAGTGTGTCTGAACACAAAGTACACCTAATACTCCTAAAGATGGGCCTCCCCATTAAACGACCCATGCATTTGCCAATGCTGTGATGTTAACATTGGCAACTACGACTGAAATGGGCAAGTGACTATTGTCACTGGACGCTGGCGCAATAGCAGAGCGTTACATGGTCTGATGAATCCCGATACCTTCTTCATCTTGTCGATGGGAATGTGCAAATCCAACGTTTTCCAGGGGAACAGCTTCTTGATACCTGTACTGCGGGACGGAGAAAAGCTGGCGGAGGCTGAATTATGCTCTGGGGAACATTCACATGGGCATCCATGGGTCCATTGGAGCTCGTGCAAGGCACAAATAAGTATCTTACACTGGTTGCAGACCACGTACACCCCTTCATGGCGACCATGTTTCCAAACGGCAGTGGCGTTTTTGAACAAGATAATGTGCCAAGTCACAAGACCAGGAGTGTGATGGAGTGTTTCGAGGATCACAGCGTCAGAGCTCTTCACCCCCCCTCCACCCTCCCCGAAATTAAGGGGAATTAGGTGACTTGTGTGTGCAGATGTGTTTCCAATTTTCTCGAGAGACCTACCAACGCCTCATTTTCTTCCATGTCAAGACACGTCGCCGCTGTTATCCGTGCCAAAGGCGGACATACTGGCTATTAGGGAGGTGGTCATAATGTTCTGGCTGATCGGTGTATATTAAGAAGTTTAGTTATATTTCTTGTACGTACTGTTTAGGTTTTTTCCAATTCTGTACCAGTAAAAGTTTTTATTTGTAGCAAGTATCTCCATATATCGACAAAATATTCCCTGTGCCACCGAATCGTTCCTTGTACTTGAACGACTAGTTTCGTCCTGTCTACGAAAAAGTCCGTTTGCGTTCACGCGTGGTACTCGCGCATGTCTCTTATGAAGTACAGTACCTCTGACAGTTCTTAACCATCTGTTCTGCCATTGCTAACCGACGCGCGTGCCACTGCTGTTTTACTGCATATGACTTCCTGTTAACACATCCAGTAGTCTATGACGCTGGGACAGCGATATTGCGTGTGTGGGGGAGCTTCTCTCCATCACAGTGTGTTGTCCCTTGGCGTATCAGTTGTAAGCTGCTTTCGGATGTAATTAGTTATGACTTTGTTCAGGTAGCCAAACACACTGTACCCAACGGTGTTATTGCTATCAGGTAACCAGTGATGCTGAACAACGTTCAACAGATAATTAAACATTGCCTGCGGCAATGTGTGCTCTGCGCACACTTGCGGAAGCTAATTAAACCTTAAATAAAGTCAGTATTATTTTGTTAAGTTATATGGAAGTTTAATAGCGAGAGAGGCGTTTGATTTCAAAAACATCTAAATAACATCTGCGGCCTCCTGACAACGCGTGTTAACTAACTCTGTCTATCCGCTCCGACTACAGCCTTTCACAAGGCCGACGGTGCGTTTGGCCACATACACCGCACTTTTTCTTATTTACCCGTCACTCGACGGTACCGAGTTGTTACAGAGAAGTTTAGTTTTGATTCTGACGTCATAAAGTTTGTCAGATCGAGCCTTATTGTCACCAGATCTTCGTATAATTTAGTCTTGAACATCGTAGACTTTAAAATACAGAATTTCTTATAAAAATCTTTGGATCAGGATGATGTCGACAGCTTTATGAACCAACTCCGAATTTATCGCCTTATATATATAGTGACAGTAAATCGTTACTACAAGTAGTATGGTCAGATACGTTTTAAAGCATAAATGATTTTTAGAAAAATATATGGTGAGTTTTAATTAAAGATAGATAATTTCTCGAGGCGGGTTATCAATAACCCATGAAAATACGTTTTCCAAGACCAAATATAATTTTCTTTAACTCATTTGTGTGTTTGTGTTTGATTCACATATTCTTATTTATAACAATCTTTATAAATAAATGATCAGTTTAAACGAATTTGATATTAAAGGTAATTATTTTTTAAAGAAAGTTGTTTGAATTTTATGATAGAGAAATTTGTGACGGAAGTAATCAATACGACGTGAAAACGATTTTTCTGAATAAGAACGAAGTTTCCCTCGACATTGAGAAGTTATAAAATGCTCTCGGGTAACTAGTATAGCAGAGTGAACGAAGTGTTACCACACAATATTTCAGCGATAACATACACAGCTGCCATCTTAAATTTTTTAAATTTTCAGAAGTTTATTCAGACCCAATGTAAGTTTCTCGAACTCATTTGTAGATTTGTGTTTGATTTGCCGATCCAATTTAATAACTAATAATGAATATTTAAAAATCAATTGTTGCTGAGGTTTTTATCAAAACATTGTGCAGGGGAATTCAATTTAGTAGAGAATTTCCGTACAGAACCTTAATCGTTTATGAGTAATTCGCACTCTACAAGATTTTTGTTTTTAACTGAAATAAATTGAATCGGTAGTTCCCAACAGTACCACTGGTCTTGGCCTAGTTCTCCTCCTGTTGCATGAGTTGTGGACTCGGCTTGTTGCGTAGCCCTGGTCACGGAGATGCGGCTGTGTGGACTGCTGCGTGTTGGCGGTCGGGGGCGCGTCGCAGTTTGCGCGCCGCTGTACGGCGTGTTGCCCGCCCGCCAGGATTAACAACGGCCCAGGCGGGGGATTAAGGAGCCGCAATCTGGGGCGTTACACCGCCTACAGGCTGACCAACATCACCGACACCAAGTCTCATCGTAACGGGAGGCAACGCGACTAACTACACAATCTACTCATCTTAATCGTTGATATCAGTGTTTACACTGCACTACCTTTCTAAAACATCTACTGGCATTTCTTCCACTGTGTCAGCGATATATGATATTCGAAGGAGCGTGATACAAAATAAAATTAAAGTTAACCTATGTCATATTACTGAACAAATAAATATACAAAATACATAATAATTTCTTCCTTACGACCAGCAAACTCTGAACATATCAAAATTACAGCAAAGTTTCCTGGAATTCATTGGTGAAACATTAAAAACAAATTTTATTCTTTTCGTATTATTCTATATCCAATCTTTTTTTTCCCGAGTCGGGAACTGATTTCTCATCCCAGAATTCAAATGCTTCTTCTTCTGAGTACAGAAATTGTCGGCAGTACAGGTGGCAGAACAATTTGAGCAGACCAACAGATGTTCTATAGTTTGTGGTGTTCCACAGTCGCAGTCCACGTCATCTTCATGTAAGAGGCCCCACTTTGATAGGTTGGTTTTACTTGTGCCACACATTTAGTAATGCGGATCGCTGTTCTCCATACCTTCCAGTTTGGTGAAGAGGATTTCCGCTGTAGGTGGATAGTCGCATGGTGGTTGATCCAGCGGAGTGTTCACAAACTTTCTTCGTGATCTGAGCCTCCCGCAAGCATTTTTTTCTCTATGAAGAGGGTGGGATTTATCAAGTTTTTTTCGGAACTCTCCGTATATTCGTTTTCTTCTCGAGGCAGGTATTTCGGGAGCAGCTACTCCACCATGCGAGAGCGTTCGTATACTGTAATTAATTAAGAAAGTACTGCATTACTGCAATTAATTCGCCACAACTTGCCTCCACGTTTACAATTACAGGTCACAAATAGAGGTCTTTGCCTCCTTACTAATTTATAAATTCCACTGACAGTTTCTTCTCATATAAAAATTCCGATGATCGTACACGAAAGTGATACAATAGTCGAGAGAAACTTCTTAGGTTCGACGTTAAAATTGTGTAGATCCTCCTTACACGTCAGACCCGACAGCTAAGAGTTTATGATCACAGTTCGTCAACCTATTCTCTAAGAAAATCTCTAGCTGGAAATGGTCGTCAGTTGGACAATCTCATTCTAGAAAAAATCTATACTTTTCTGGGAGAAGAAGCAACATTACTCACAATCAATATTTGCCATCCCCCAAACGTATTATTATTTTCATGCGTGATTTCTTTTGTTCATGGCTTTACTTTTCATCGACGTCGAGGTCAATAGAAGAGGGAAAGGATAGAGGACAAGGAACTTGGCCATGCCCTTTTGAAGGAAGCATCCCGCAATTTGCCTGGAATGATTTGGGGAAACCACGGAAAACCAAAATCTGGATGCTCGGACGAGGATTCGAACCCGCGTCATTCCGAATGAGAGGCAGAGCGTTGCCGTTCACCCACCACGCTCGGGTTATACATTATTGTTTTCGATTATGTATTATTGTTTAAATTTATCACCTTACTCTATATATATCTAAAATAATATTCAATATGAAAATAACTTCTGGAAATGATGTATTGCTTATAAAGACGGGAAACCTATTCAAGTACAATCACTCTTCTTTGACTCAGCAATTACTACTGTTAAGAAACACTATAGAAGAGCTAATGTAATTTAATGCAGATAGCTTTCATGCGACGACTCAATGAGAAATATACTTCAGTTTCTCTTACTGTATTTCATTCAAGGCCTTTATGTGATTAGTCTTGTAGAAGCTTTTACCATGCAGAAGATCAATATCTCTGCGATTCCAGTCTTAGGATTAACGAAGAGAGCAACAATTGATTACATAACTTCATTTTAAACCATAAAACATAAACAGGTTAAATTTTTTCTTTGAAAAAAAAAAAAAAACCGTTCCAAAGAAAAATGCCAGCTTCTATGTACTACTGAAGTTATAAATGTATTGATTGATTAAAATATATTGTAGGCAAGACAGTAATTATTATTGCAGCACGAATCTATTTAGACAAAGAACGAAGAGGGTTAGGAAAATTTGCTCCGTATGGTATTGTACCTGTGCAAATGTTATAGTCAACACTTATCTAAAACTTCCTCCTCCTTTTCATTAATGATTTATGTTTGTTGAACTAAACAGCATACTGAACAGGAATATAACTATAAAATTAAATTGTAAGATTGTATCTTTTTGTCATACCGACATACGTAGCCCGCTTTCGTCAATGATGAAAATGCATTTCATACGGTGAATAAAGTGAAATTGTTCCAAATTAGACATAGGCGACCACGAGCATATTTTAAAAGTAATACATAGTTTTATCATAATTGCTTGATAAGATTGTTATCAATGAATGAATAGTAGATCAGATCAACGAACCTGTTTATATAGAATATGAATCAAGCTTCACCAGGAATGATGATATAAATAACAGAATACAAGTGTTTAAATCCGTATGTGTAATAATCAAAAGAACCTTCAATGGGAGACAATTCTGAAGTTTAAAAGATAATGGCTGTACCAACATTACTATTTGAGTGTGAATAATTTAGATTTATCAAACAACAAATAAAAAGGATATATTATTTTAATATTTTGATAAAAAGCCCAAAATACAAATTCATTGGTTTACTGAATTAAATCCGACACCGCAAAAATGATTCTTAGGAAAGATGAAATCCTGGAAGGGTCATACGTCAACATCAACAACAACAAAAAGTTTGTCGAGCTTGAGAGCTTACAAGACAAAAAAAAATTGAAACTAAGAAAAACAGTGTGGACAGATGAAAGAAGGAATCATCAGAGTGAAAGTATAAAGTAATATTGGGAAAAAAGATGAAAAAGAAAGCATGAAGTTATTTCCGGCGGTTTAGAGTTGGCTAATTTAAATGAAAAACAGAGAAATAGTTGAGATTACATTTCTAGGAATATAGAGACGTGTACAAATAAAGAAGATATTGAAACTTTTTGACTTATGTAAGGAAATAAGTAGAGACAGGAAGGAATAGATGGAAGATATGATACGCGTGAAAGACATCAAATAATCGAATGCTATAGATGAAAACAGGGAAGAAGGAAGATAGGATGCCCTATGAAAAGCTGGTCATAGCAACATTGTGAAGTCAGAACAAAGCGCAAGCGATTTGAGCCCTGAGGATGATGACGATTATGACGAACATTTGCTAAAATGTTACATAAAACAAGTGATTTGCATTATGATTTCGTCGTTAAACAATATGTTACTTATTTCAGAAATATCAGATGATTTTGCATGAAACTTGTTAACAAAGCGTCTTTCCACTCTTTAATTGCTTTTTGTCTCGTGATTAACGTGCGGTGCCTCAATGATACATCACGACGTGCAACCAACTTCGGCATTTGGTAGTTTCATCTGGCGTTAAATTCTATTTGCCATTAACATTTATAATCTAAACATGCATACATTAATAACTAGCAGAAGTGGTAATACACATTCGAACCTGATGTTATTACTGGCTTGTACAAATAATTTCAATCTGATTAACTGAGCTAGGGAATTAACTAACATCTAACTTTGTCACTGTAAATTGAAAGTAATTGGAAATTATTGTAATACTCTTCGGTGTCTACCTTCAAGAATAAATGCAGTATCAATATTTGTTGTTCCAATAATGATCTGTTAGAACTGTTATAACGTTTCAAAATGCTGTGAACATGCTATAAGCATATTTCTGAAGCGCTCTTTTAAGAGGTACAAATAAATAACCGATTTCTGCCAAAAAATTAATTACTTCGTTATAATTTTTAGTTTTAATTGCATATTTATTTTATTCGATTCACCCATGATTTTTCCTGCAACAAGCATAGAATTGAAAGTTTTCTGTTGATCTCGTAAAATATCGACCGACAAAAGCACAATGAAGCAACGTGCGTCCATTACGGAATTGACTTTAACTATTGATGCTTGTGGATTAATGCTGCGGGTTACACACGAGAGTGAATTCAATTTCGCGTTCAATACGAAGCGAGAAGACAATTAATTCAGCACAAATTAAAATAAAGAGTTTTTGGGATAATGAGTTTATTGTGGTTGAACAAATTGCCTCGGACGAACACTTTTACTAACTGAAATTCATGTTTGGTTAGTAATGCTGCAGAATTCGTGAGAAATACGTAGTTTTTATTTAACTATTTAGTTTTTATTTTCGATGGGCAGCAATAGAAATTTTGCCATATAGAAGTCATACTGTTTCATTTTGAAGCATCCAATTTCTGTTTTGTATGCACTTTCAGTCGCTAGGTGGCGAATGTAGGCTAAACTAGAGTAAGTTACGTCAGTCGAATGTTTCATTTTGAAGGCTAACATTTACTTTACGATTCATATAGGAAGAGCGTCTTCTTAATGACACAGTATAACTATACACTGAGGTGACAAAAGTCATCGAATAGCAATATGCAAATATATACATGGCACTAGTGTCGCTTAAAAATTGTGTAAATGGTCAGTGGCTGGGCAGGACTTTCAGTTGTGGTCAAATGCTTCGTGTGAGAAGGTTGATTATGT
Source organism: Vandiemenella viatica (assembly GCA_031002005.1). NCBI lineage: Eukaryota > Metazoa > Arthropoda > Insecta > Orthoptera > Morabidae > Vandiemenella > Vandiemenella viatica. The sequence goes on from JARYHS010013630.1 coordinate 216,673,343, forward strand.
GATTATGGCCACACGACGAGAATTAACGGATTTCGAACGCGGTATGCTAGTTGGAGCTAGACGCATGGGACATTCCATCGTTACGGAATTCAACATTCCGAGATCCACGTTGTCAAGAGTGTGCCGAGGATACCTAAACTCAGGCATAACCTCCCATCATGGACAACGCAGTGGTCGACCGCCGGCACTTAATGAGCGCGACCAGCGACGTCTGCGTAGACTCGTCAGTGTGAACAGATAAGCAACGCTGCGTGAACTAACCGCAGGAATGAATGCGGGACGTCCGACGGACGTGTCCGTTAGGACTGTCCGGCGAAATTTGGCTTTAATGGGCTATGGCAGCAGAAGACCGACTCGGGTGCCATTACTAATAGCACGACATCGCCAACAGCGGCGCTCCTGGGCTCGTGACCATATCAGTTGGACCGTAGACGACTGGATAAACGTTATTTGGTCAGATGAGTCACGATTTCAATTGGTAAGAGCTGATGGAAGGGTACGAGTGTGGCGCAGACCCCATGAAGCCATGGACCCAAGTTGTCAACATGGCACTGTGCAAGCTGGTAGTGGATCCATAATGGTGTGGGCTGTGTTTACATGGCGTTCAGCTTCTGGGAGACCACTTGCAACCATTAATGGGCTTCATGTACCCAAACAACGATGGAATTTTCGAGGATCACAATGCGCCATGTAACCGGACCATAACTGTTCGCGATTGGTATGAAGATCATTTGGGACAATTCCAGCAGATGATTTGGCCAATGCGATTGCCCCACATGAAACCCATCGAACATTTATGGGACATAATCGAGAGATCAGTTCGTGCACAAAATCCTCCACCGGCAACACTTTCTGAATTATGGACGTCTATAGAGGCTGCATGGCTCAATATTTCTCCAGAGGACTTCCAACGACTCGTGGAGTCCATGCCACGTCATGCTGATGCACTTCGCCGGGCAAACGGAGGTCCGACACGCTATTAACAGGGTATCCCATGACTTTTGTCACCTCAGTGTATATGAGGCGAAAGAGTAACATTTTAGCTGTCTGTGGAATTCGTCATCTCTTTATACACTACAATAATATTATCACTTGAATGTAATTTTTAGTTTGGTATCAGAGATCTTGTTTCTCATTCTAATTTTTATATGGGATACTATGTTTCTGGTGTGGTGAACGTTTGTGGAGATTGGATTTGGGAATGAATCGTAAGATAGGAAGACTAGTTCTAAAAAGATCACGAACTTTCTGTTTCAACCTAGAAGATGTCGTTGCATACTGCCTCACTACCATGTCAACAAGGTACATGAATAATAAGAGGCAATATATTGAACCTGAAGCCTAATCTAATTTTGTGAGAAAATAATGATTCAGTTTCTGTCAAAAACCAAATATTTTTCATAACCTTATTTCCAGAGATATCAACTGTTATTGAGTTGGATGAGACCCCACTCCATGACTGTTTTGAAATGAATGCTCATTACGCTGACAACATTATAATGCAAAACAGTAGTTCTTCAAAAGTAGTGATCAAGTTAATAGCATGTATAACACTGCGACTATGTGTTATTCTGCAGCTAAGTATGTCCTATGCGATTGAGATTACTTTCTGATAGTGGGAGCTAAAATTAAATTAATTACTTTTCTAATGATTCATATTAATGTCTTTTCACTTCATAATTCCTTTTAATCGTAAGAGTTGTGTCTTGCTGAAAAGAACTGGTTATTTACGCACTCTGACGTCTTCAAAGATGGTCACGAAAATGGGTGGATCATTCTATGCGACGGATGCAGTGACGATACCTTCTGCAACAAAAGATGTAAACTGATAACCTACACAACCTCAATATAGTGTTCGCTATTTTATACGTTTATAGCAAACAAACACTGCATTTTATGTATCTTATCACTGAAGTTAGTATACATTTTGTTAATCGTCGATTCGTGATTAATGATGTAACGAGAAAAATAATGATCCTGGTTCTTCGGCGAAATAGTTCAGTAAAAAAGAAAATGATAATAATATGGAGAGGGAAACAACATATAGGATTATTATGCCGTAAAATTTAATTTTTACATTAATAAAATGTCTAGATACAATAATACATAAAATATCCGTAACAAAAAGCGTGTTGATTTTCTATTTAATTTTAAATCAATACATCGAAATTTAGTGTATTTGTATGTGACAGAAAGTGCTGCTCCAGTATTATAGCAACCGACTATTTATCCAGTGTTTAATAGCATGCGAAAATAAATTTTTTAACTTCATTTGTTCGCTAGTTGGCTCCGTGAATTATGCCAAAATTATCTCCAACAGTTCTAGGATAGTGCGAAAATTCAACGGAAAAAGTTTTGGTTTAATTCAAAATTTTTCACAATTGGTTGCATCAAGAATTTCGTAATACTGTTGACACAAAATATCTTATTAGCAGCATTGCTTATATATATATATATAGATAGATAGATAGATAGAGAGAGAGAGAGAGAGAGAGAGGCATTCCTTATTACAGAGGGTTTCCTCGAACATAACAAAAAAAAATAAAAAAAATTGCTACTTAGAAATCGACTATAACTTCTCAAAATATTTCTCCAGTTTTTTCGGTATTATATATCTTCCTTTTCTGCACCAGATCTTCTAATTGCTTTTTGCACATTTTGGAGCCAGGTAATCATGGGTCGTCCGCTTTACTCCTTGCTTCAGCTTCCCATTCCTATACAAGTTTTGGTATTCTAGTATCTTCCGTTCTTCTTATATGCCCATACCATTCCAATCTTTTTCGTTCTATTTACAACTTCATACATTTTTCATTTCACTAAATACACTTCTGCTTGTGAAAATTTGCAACACCAACAAGGAGACAGTTGATTAAAAAGAAATTTATTATACAGATTAGTGACATGACAATTCATAGTAGATTAGAATTACAAAACTGTACATTAACTTTGACCATGAGAATTCATTACAGCGCGAAGCCGCCACGTGCTGCAAAGAGAGCCTCTACACGCTATGGCATGGAATAAAAGATAAACTGAATATGCTGGTGGGGAACACTCTGCCACGCGGTTTGCAGGCCAATGTACAAAGCATCAAAAGTGGTTGGAGGAGGAGCAGAATGAAGAAGTTGCCGACTGACCGTATCCTAGAAATGAACGATGGGCGACATGTCAGGTGAACGAGCAGGCTAAGGAAGCAGTGGTATTCGTCCTTGTTCATAAAATTCTTGAATTTCCTCACCACATGTGGCCAGGCATTGCACTGTTGAAATATAGCACGTGGCGCTGCCTGTAGAAGAGGCAGTGCCATGGGTTCTAACGCCTTCCTGAGGTGACGGTTGATGTGCTGTTCAGACTGCTCTCAATACTAGGAGGCGAGATCACATGTTATGGTCCACGGCGCCCCACTATGCCGCTCCACAATGCACTCTGCGCGATTGCGTTCACAATGGTAGCGTCTTAGCACGTTATGTTGCCATCACAAGCTAAAAACATGTCTTGTCCGAAAACTCTACAATAATTTTCTTCTGTATTCTGTTAGCTCATTGTTTATTGATATATATGTATATATTTCTTTTGCAACATTCTTGAAACATATAGGAACCTACCATTTGTAAAACGAAACGGATTGTGTTGACAGCAAGAAGAAGTATAGCGACAATTTAATGCGCGTTGTATTTGTAGTTTGTACCCGGCAGCTGCTGTTGATGATCGTCGCGCGGCGGCGGTAATAGCGGAAACGGCGGCTGCTATCAGTGCCCGCGGCGCCCGTCCTTGTGAAGCTGCAGTGGGTATTTTGGAAATGACATTAAATGTAGCGGAAGGAGAGTCTGCGGCGACAGCGCTGGAGGCTTATGAAGACGACTCCCCGGCAGGCAGGTGCTTGTTAGGAGGTATGGTGTGGCGCGGTCGCTGTCTGCTGGCACAGGCGCCACCACAAGCAAGCCTCACTCACAAATATCCAAATTAAATTACACTGCTTCAAGGGCATAACAACAACATCACAGCGAGGGTGGATCGCTGTTTCGTCTCTTCTTTGTACCATTTGCAACACTTCATAATAGGGTGGAGGCTAACGTCATTTTTTCTTCCTGTGCCCTTACACCCTATCGACAATCAGGCTCATAAGGTGTAATTTAAGTTAATGGAGGTACTTTTGTGCTGTTAGCTCTCTGCAAGCAGGGTAATAAAGAAAACAGCCTTTATAATATTGATCGATAAGACAGGTCAATATCGTATATTCTGATGTGATATGTTGCATGCTTTCTTGCTAGCCAATCGTAAAATGATTTGTTAAAAATAAATTTACAGAATATTCCGAAAATCCACGACCTCCTACTGACACTTCATATCGCGTGAACAACACAATTTAAATGAGGAGATTATCAGTATTTTCTAGGATTTTATATGAGAGTGCCATACTAATGGATAAAATGTCTTTAAATCAGCATGTGAAATCATCTTACAGAGAGTTTTCGTTATTGTTGGGTACAAACTGCAGAATAATATCTAAAGTTTGAGCTACAGATGTAGTAAATATATCCGAAAACACTTTTGAAAACTATAACGGCACGCACCAGATAACAGTCAATGTTTACCAACCCACTAGATCAAACATTACATCAAAACATTTACCATTAACATTTCGATCGATACACACTTGCCAATTTATGTGCTCTAACATGATTGGAACCATGTTACAACTATAGTATACACCACTGGTTTTTAAAACTACAACATCCAAAATAAAAGGTCTGAATCACACCAAAATTGGAGGATGTATGGAACACTGGGATTGTAATAAGTGGAGACCGGATTATATGCAACATAAAAAGCTATAATTATGCATGCAAATAAGCATGAAAAATGCTTAAAATATGCATTAAAAGTGTCAAAATATCAACATTAAATAATATAAGATAGTAATTTTTAGTTTTTTATTTAAAAATCAGCATACAAATGCATTCATAATTCGACAATTAGTAATTATTCAACACCTTTTTTACTTTTTCAAACGTAAACGATCAGGTACTATTCTAAATGTTCAATAATATGATTGTTTCTTCGATCACCCAAAATATTTATATGAGTGAAAAAGACCGTTCAACATCCACTGACGTAACTGGGCAGTGTTTGAATTCAGGTGCCATATTAGCACTTACTGTTTCTGGAAAAAGTTCAACCGTCCATTAATAAAACTCACAATTTGAAACAAAGATTCAAGGCCTGGGTTATTGTACAAAATATTTTCAAATTTCACTTTAAGTTTACACAGTAATACTTCTCTAGCAATGTCGAGTTCATTTGGCGGATTTTACTCATTAACTGAATAGCCAACCCTTGAGTTTCAAGCTTTTTAATATTCGCAGATACGTGGCGGAAATGAGTGCTGAACACACATCTCGTATATATATATAAAATGCATTTTAAATGCTTCTTTGTACTGACAAACTGCCATAGCCTCTGCATTATCGAAGTCGTTTATTACACCTTCAATGGCCTCGAAATTTTCATTGTAAAACAGTGCAGCTTCAACCCACGTTGCCCACCGAGTTACCACTGGTTTGGGAGGCAAAGGTACAATTAGCAATTTATCTTTATAGGCATTATTACGAGAGGGTGCTTCAATAAACACTTTATTTGTCGATGAAATCAGTTTATTTACATTCCCAAACAGGGATCATACTTCTTCGGTGAGTCGAAGTACTCTGTGAGCAAAGCACATCACATGAATCAAATTGGAATAATAAACTTGGAGGGCTTTGGCTGCTTTGATGATATAGGGAGTAGCATTTGAGAGAAATATCTGTAGAAGATTCAGGAAATATTTTAGAGCCCTCATTCACAAATCTTGCGATTATTCTAACTCGTACGTATTTCAACAAGTATTTTTGGTAACTCTGTTAATTAAGACACGCTAACACATTACATCAGCTGCTGGCGTGAGATGTGAGTGGAAGTTTTTTTTGTTTACACGGATTTACACCTCGTCGATGGCTAAGTAATTAGAGGCGGGATGGGACTGGGGACAAGGAACGGGAAGGAATTCGGCCATGGCCTTTTTTAAGGAAGCATCCCGGCATTCGGCTGGAGTGATTTGTGGAAACCATGGAAAATCCAAATCTGGATGCCCGGTCGGGGATTCGAACCCGCATCGTCCCGAATGCGAAGCCAGAGCGTTAACCGCTCACCCACCACGAACGGTACGTAAAAGGATTTGCCTTTTCAAATTCTTAGCAAGTCAGCGAAAGGGAAGAAGAAGGCTCTAGTTTAAATACATCAACACTAACGAACACAGCTGTTGATAATTTCGTCAGCTGTAATACAAGTAATGCTATGAGTTCATTGCGCATTTCATCCAGAACAGGTAACTAAATTTTTGTATGCAACTTTTTCCGAAATGCTGATTCATCTGCTTTACTTTGATTCATGCAATATTTTCGAAGAGAATCTTTGAAGTCAGGATTTGTAAGTTAGTGAAGAGGAATATTACTTGCAAGCAATGGTTCACACAGACCCATGTTTATGTATGTTTTTTATTTATTTATTATTATTAGTTTTACTGCTACTTACTGCTGTTAGAAGGTATTGTCGTGGGCCTTCCTCTTACTTCTGCGATATAAAGACTTGTCTTGACATGCTGGTTCGTTTGAAACTTTTTTGTGCATGAAATATTTTTCTCGCAGACTCGATAATATAAAACATTTCCGCCGTACGTAAATGTTCCACGAAGAGACCACTTTTTTTTCGGGTGGCATAGTATTTATTAAACTTTGTAAAAAAAAAATTAAGAAAATGAGCGCGCGTATAATAATTTGCATACTTTAAATGTGCTGCAGTAGGCGGGTGCGATGCAGAACGGTATCGTCCGTCTTTTTCTCCCGTGATTCTGATTTATTTGGCCGAATAATAATATTATCCATCAAAAAAATAGGCATACGACTGTTAAGAGGAAGTAAGATTTCCTTTATTTACTATGTAACTTCACTTAGTCCACAACCCGAGGGTTGGTTGGATCCTCCCGAAGGAGGCATACTAAGCCATTGTGTCAGAGGTAGGACGGCGGGGTTCCTTTCCTCTGGGACCTACAGTTTAACGTGGAATCCGAACCACGGAGCGTCCTGGCATAGCTCATATGAATAAACACAACTCTCAAAATTCCTGCGCCTGCCGGGATTCGTGCCCGGGCAGTAGCGCCTTAGGCACTGAGCTACCAGAACGCTCATATTAACTATGTACACTACCGAAAATATTTGAAATAAGGTGAAAATATACATCAACAGGTTTTAGGCGAATGTGCCATAACCTATGAGAATAGGCTTAATAAGCAAACATGAAGATGCATGTGTTGTAAACTGATCGCTTTTAATAAGTAATTAATATTGCAGGGAGCCTGCGTGCACATAGGCCTAGCAACAACGTATTTTGTTTTCCCGGATCATATTGCTAGGCAACACACAGTCGGCGCAGACCGTCACGCGAAGTGGAAACGTGCAAGTAGTGCTGTTATGTCTGATCGACATCAAAGGGTACAATATCAGCATGTGCATCCGACTGTAGCAGTGTGATTGGTCTTTGGAAAATGGGTTTGTCGTTCGGTGACATTACGGCTCCTACAGGGCACGATGCTGCTACGTGTGCGGAACCAGTGGATACAAGAGGGTCGTTCATAGTGACGAGGCGATACTAGTCTACACAATCTGACCACAGTGCGTAATGACCGCCATCTTGCCCGCATGGCAGTAACCGATAGAACAGCTTCGTCCACAGTGTTGGCTTGACGTTGAAGCATTGCAATTGGCGTGATGAATGGCGAAATGTATTGTTTTCGGGCAACACCAGCTTTGATTTGCCCTGCAGTAATGGCCGCGTACGAGTTAGACGCTACCGTGGTGAACGCAATCAGCCAAACTGCGTTGTTGAGCGTCACACCAGAAAAACGCCAAGTGGTATGGTTGCGGGAGCTATTGGCTATTAAATGTCATCTCGCCTCCTACGTTTTGCAATCGAAACAGCAATCGATACATCAGGGAGTTTTTAGAGCCCTATGCACTGGTCTTCATGCAGGCAACGCAATATACCATATTTCAGCTTGAAAAAGCCCGGCCACATGTGACGAGGAAAGTCCAAGCTTTTATCGAGGAACGACTGGTATCATTGCTTCCCTGGCCTGCGCGCTCGCCTAACATGTCGCCCATTGACCATGTCTGGAATATGGTCGATCGGCAATAGAATACCCAGACTGTCTTTAGTTCCACGCCACGACGTCTATACCGTGTTGTGATTCTAACGGTCAAAGTGCTTGAAGTTGCCATTTCCTGTATCAGTTCTCACTGAAAAGTAATTGTATGTGAAGGAGCATCGATTATGGTGAACATATCTTGATACACACACTCTCAAAACACTGAAATTTGCTAATGGCGTAATGCATAAAAATAACTGATCATTAACGAAATACAGAAAATGTTATCAGCTATTACAATAAGGTTTAAATTACTGAAAAAGAACTGTTCGGAAACGTGAGAAGTTAATTTAATAGTAGAATCTTGATTTCTCATTACTGAACGGTAAACCATCTGTTTCTGACAATAAATTTTATATCTATATCAAAATATTACGCGTTGTTATGTCGGTCTCTTGGTATCGACGACCGACGCATAAGCTTGAAAGTTCCCCGCAAGACCGATGCATGAAGATCATGATATACCTAGTCATGAAAGCTTGCCTCACTTCCCGCAGAATCAGCGTGCACGAAACTGCATTGAAACGAAATGCTGCTTCTACGATGGCATTGGACAAAACAAAATTCCAAATCTGAATCCGACCGAATTACTAGCGGCTGGAGTGTTCATTATTTGGCGACCACAGTGGCGATTTTCACTCTTTCTGGTCAGTGGGAAATAAGCGACTTTCTCACGCTTCAAAAAATTTTTTGTCCCCACCCACACATAGTGACAGTCAACCTCCACATACTCGAAACTGAGACTCTTGTATTTAGCACATTTACATTTCGGTGCAGGTGATTGAAATGATGGTTCTGACGTCAATTCTTTACTACAATAGTTAAAAATGCCTGTTTATTGTAGGATTACGGAGGAAATACATCAGCCCGTGTAAATTAGAAAAGTATTATGCAATTCATCTTGAAATTATTCATGCAATCCTTTGGAAATGAAAATCTGGATTGATGTATATCCTTTTGAGATTTATTATTTGCCATTTTACCTATTTAGTGAAACAAATGTCTGCAGTTGTAACAGATTAAGATCTTACACAGTATCGCAGTGATTTTCAATATCGGGAGTAATGACATTTTCCATTTAGATGGCAAGCCGTAGCATATAACTTAGGATTACACATTCACTTTCATATCATTCTCAGATCTGCGTTTCACTTCATGAATGCTGAGAGACTTATATTGGGATTACTCTGTATGGCATCTCAGCGTTCTGACGTGGAGGGTCTTTCTGACGCGATATCATTAGACCACATTTCACGGCGAAACTGTGCTGCACCAGCTTCCCTAAGACCCCTGTAAATGAAGCAGGTGTTGAAGGACCGAGTGAGAGAGACCTTGCAAAGTGGTGTCTAAGGTACTGCGGTACTGTATAGTGCGTGACGCAGTATAGGGCAAGTCCCGTGTGCCTTTGCTCTCTGCTAGCTAACATATGCTTTGCTCCTGCCCGTATAAGCTGGACTGTTCTGAATTACGGTCAGACCAGGTCCGTGTGACCCACACAGTCATGACAATCGCTTCTATAGTTACATTTCCGCGAAAGCTTTTGACGACAGTTAACACTCTGGTGGCTTCTAAATTGAAGCCACGTCTTTCCGCAATGCTGCGCGTAAATAAAGCTCTCGCTTTGAGCCGACCAGCTCAGTTGCAGAGGGTATAAAGGATAATAGTGCTGCAGAGCCAGCACTTGCCAGCAACTACACCGAACATTGTGTCTGGCAGTCGCTTGAGGCAGCAGCGCGGAAGAGAACAATTAAGAGTTGCGCGCCACTACTGACGGCGCTACTGATTGTCGGCTCACCTCAATGCGGCGGTGAATATTCAAAGTCTATACGTCATAATAATACAAGTGTAACTGGAGAAAAACCTCTACAATCCAAGTATTATTTTTTAAAAAAATTGTTTTTGCAGCACTATTGGTAAACTTCTGAGAATATAGCGGTTTTTTTTTCCCTTAAAAACTTAGTGTCGGATTTTGACGGTGTTCCGATTAATGTACAGTCCTTGCATCCGAGGGTAAAACAGGGTTTGTGTTATTTTGATGTGACATCTTAAAGCTGATAAATTTAGGATAATATTTCCTTAAACGTGATTCACACAAAACTACTTGTCGTCTGAATCAATACACCTATTGGTTGTTCACAGTAAGGTAGGATATGTTTCATTTTGATCCCACGTAGAAAAGACGGAAAATCCGAAAATATAATAAAACATGTAACCTGGAAAATTCCTGTGTATTTAAGATTAGTGGTACTTCTCATAAACTGCAGAGATGGGATCTATTGTTTCTAGATTTGTGTCTGTCTGACTATCTATATGGAATAAAGAAACTCATACAAAAACTACTGCTGGAATTTGTTGGAGATTTGAATATCGTACAACACATGGTCCCGGGTGTAAATTGGGGAAGGTTTCTTTTTGATGTGGAGTCGGAAAACTGGGAAATTAAGATAATAGTGTTCACAAATTAATGTCCAAAAAAATGAAAAATATTTCCCGCAGTCGAAATGGCTTTCGTAATTTCAGTGCACGCGTTTCTCGTATTCTGTCGAATTACGTTACAGTTTGTTGGGGGAGGTCCTTCAAACAAAAACAATTTGTGTTCGGTGTGCCACAGTAGTAATGTGTAATACACTGATCAGCCAAAACATTATGATCACCTACTTACTAGCATATTGGTGCACCTTTCGAACGCAATACAGCAGCGATTCGACGAAGCACGGACTCTACAACTCCTTGGTATGCTTTTAGAGATATCTGACACCAGATTTCTACACACCGGTCACGAAATTCCATTAAATTATGGGCCAGTGGTTTGTGGGCGTGGCACCTGTGAACGAGAATCTCGAAAACGGAAAGGATGGTCGGCTGCTGGCGTGCTACTGTAGTGAGCATCTATGGAAAGCGTTGTTTTAAGGACTTTGAAACCACGAGTAGGCGACAGTGTGTGGTGGACACCCACGACTCATCACAGAACGAGGAAATCGGAGACTTGTCCGCTCTCAAAAGTGAGATAGGGAGTCATCTGTGGCAAATCTGATGGAAGAGTACAATTCTGGTGCTTCCAGAAGTGTTTAAGAGCACTAGATCGCGATTCTGCAACAGATCACCCCCTACCCTGTTTTAAAGAGCTGGCAAGTCTCCAACCTCCACGTTCTGTGATCTAGCGTGGGTGTCCACCACACACTGTTGCCTACTCTTGGTTTCACCGTCCTTCAAACACTTGAAATAGATGCTCACTACAGTAACACGCCAATAGCCGACCAGTCTCTCCGTTTCCTGCATTCTCGTCCATAGGCGTCACGCCCACAAACTGCTGGCCCCGTAATTTCATGCAATTTCGTGACCTGTGCGTAGAAATCTGGTGTCAGATACCTCTGCAAGCCTACCAAGGACTTATAGAAACCATGCTTCGCCGATTCGTTGCTGTGTTGCGTTCGAAAGGTTGACCTATATGCTAGTAAGTAGGTTGTCATAATGTTTTGGCTGATCAGTGTACATGGTTTTGACGGCTGCTGATTAATTTTTGCACCAGTGGTAATGTGGGAGGGCAGGACTTGGTAAGGCATGTAATGAAGCTGCCCCGCACTTGATACCAATAAATTTTTTATGTGATTCTCAATGACAAAATTTTATCATATTTGGTCCACCTTACAATATCAATTAGTATTATTATGTTTCTCTGACAACTGGGAATTATTGTATTAGAGATAAATATACACACACCGCATTTTTTCTCTACCGGAAGACTGCAACATGTAAGTGCGGAATTACCGTATTTCAAGAATGTTATGGGACCCCTGTCATTTTGTACAAAAATTAGTTCGTGGATAGCACAGGGACTGACTGCTTCCTCTGTTAGATAAATGTTCACCGAAGATATACTCTACATTCTCCTGTTATTGAGAGTAAATATCTGTGACTTTTTACATATTAAGTCATGACGAATCTTCTGGCGAACCCCCACTCCGGCGCCCAGGTGGTGCCCCCGTCAGCTAATCACGAAGGCGCTCAACAATGTCACGCGCACTCGATCGCCTAGCTGGCTATAAAGACCACAGCCTGTCTGCCGCATTAGTTACTTCATCAGGAAGCCTAAAGAAAATCATTAAGCATCCCAGCAATATACATATATATATATATATATATGTATACTGATATAGTTTTGCAATAAACATTCCTTCACTAATTCTTATTTTCTTTTTGAATTAATCTCTCTTTCTCTTCTATTTACCGATGCCATCTTTCCACGCAATGTATCTTCCTCCTGTAGTATCCCTTCAGTTCCTTAATCTGTGTTTTCTTTTTTTCTTGATCATCGGTTCACTGAACCTTCCTTATGTCCATCAAAACTGCTTCCTAGTCATTTATTTCCTCAGATGATAGAAGTCGTCCTTCACATTCCCGGATACATCCTAGAACTAGATGCGTAGCAGCGTTAGTATCTTTGTCGATATCCAGTTACACCGGGCTTTTAATTTCCCTCATCGCATTCATTATCTTTATCCCCACTCAAGGAAAATATTATCTTTGCCATGCTTCTAATATTCGACTTGCTTTATTTTTTTGTTTTGGGAATAATATCGTCCTAAGCCTTCTGCACTTATTAGAAATAGAAGATAAGTTTAGATAACAATTAAAACACCCTTCCTTAATCTGTAAAAGTCTGTTTCTATTTATTAACATCGTAGCAAAATTTATCCGCAACAGTTATGTTTGTAAGCGACAAGATTGCAGGACTATGTTTATTTGGATCATTTAATTACGCTGAGTGAGTGTGTTGCTGTGTTTAAATTGGATTCAGTCTTGTTTTTCACTGACATGGTTTGCGAGCATATATTTCGTTTATTTATTCAGCACATTCCCGCCCGCTTGCCTGCGAGCGCTGCGCGTTTAAGAGAAGTTCTCGAATATCACTGAAATAACATTCGCTCCCTAACAAACATACGATTAATAAACTCTCTTCCTCGATTTTTCAGAAAATTAATGCAGCATTTCACAGATTTCTGCTAATGAAAGCCGTAAAGTGTGTTTATACTATTTTTATCCATTACTTTAAGGTAAATTATGTATATCTTGAGGTCATAATCACCGTATGAATCTCGTTATTGCTCTCATATTACTACCAATTATATTTTCTGGTTATAGAAGTCCTGCTCAAATTTTTCTGGTGCAGATTTAAGGTATATTACATAAAGCCTTACAAAGAGATACATGAAAATAAATTACCTGCAAGTCGCCTGGATGCACTTTTTAAAGTTGATTAATGCAGACGACTCAAATGTAATAACATATATATATATATATAAGTATCTCTATCAGGTACTAGCTTTTAATGTTGCTACGGAAATTATAGATGTACTTGAGTTATAACTTACCACGAAAAAGTCATTCGGTATTTGTGACGGTTACAGAAATTGGATACGATTTTAGTATTTATTGTTGGCGTCTCTACGAGTTTCATTCGTGTACACAAGTGTAAGGTCAGTGTGCTACGTACAGACTGAGCAAGGAAGCTAGTCTTTTAATAATGTCCCACCTCATTTTTCCACAGTCGTTGGTCTTATTACCGCAGAGCAGTCAGTTTTCTTCTTTTCGTCCTTCTTGGTGACTTCTTACGTTAATAATAATCATTAATAATTTCGTGTCGTCGTAATGAGCTGGTGACAGGGTTTCTATTGGCTGCACATTCCACCCTTGTCGTAGCCGCCTTAACCTAGCCCAGCAATCCTGCCGGGAACAGGGAACCTACAGTTTAGCGTGGAATCCGAACCACGGAAGCTTCCTGGCGTACTTCACATTACACAGCAAGCTGTGCCGGAGGTTAAGGCCGGGTTAAGTGCCTATGAAAATCCCCGCCGAGACAGGGATTCGAACTGGTGACGTTTCGATCACCAGTCAGACGCCTTAACCACTGAGCCACCAGACCGCTCACTTCTTTCGTTACACTCATAATTTCATTGGTCCTCCGAAAATTTTTCACCTCTCGGTGTATATTCCCTTACGTTGTTTGGTATCCCCTCCTCGCTCTTCCTATTTCCTTGGTCTGGCCACTTCACTTGCTTTATCATATGCAAGGTGATTCCGTGATGATGTTATATACTTTCGTAGATGATAGAGAAGGGGAAATGTATCAATTTGATGTAAGAGACCATGGTGGGGAAACGACCGAGTCGAAAGTTATAAGCGAAAATCTACTGATGTTCTGTTTTTTGCTGGCCCTGGCGCAGCGCTCAAACTATGGGTCCGAACTTCCGAAACTGATCATGACGTACAGAATCCCACTTAATACTGCCCAATAACCTCAGATAATTTCTGCTGCTGATGGACTAGTAACGGCGCACGTAACTTTATGACAGAGAGACCGAAAATCCTCAGTCTACGGTACAGTAATGATGAGTTCCATTCTCAACAATTGTTCAAAATGGTCTCCCCCAGCGTCAGTGCAGGCATGGCACCGTCACACGAAGTTCCGTCGTACCCGTTCTAATGTCCCAGGTGTCGTTTGAATAGTGTCACACGCAGCGAGAATTCTTGCCAGAAGATCGTCTTCAGTCCCGACAGGAGTCTCGTACACGAGGCGTTTCGCATTTGCATTACGTTAATCACTATTCCAACCTCTACACCTACTCTAAGTGTTCGTCGGGATTGCCAACTCTTCAATCTTAGCAACAACAGTACGGGTACACGTATTCCACTTTAAGAGCCATCAGCACGATTTTTGGTTATAACTTTAGACTTGTTCGTTTCCGTACCAGTCTCCCTTAACTCAAAGTCGTACATTTAATCTTCTCTATTTACCCTGAAAGTTTGTAATATCATCAAGGAAACACTCTGCATATTAGTATTAAACCGTCTTCATCTCTTCTCTTCACGTATATCCATCATAAACCTAAACAACCTCATTCCACAGCATACATGGTTATTATACATGACTGAAGCTATTTAACAAGTTTACCGTAGCTATATCCTTTCACATATTGTCATAAAACTTTACAGATCCATACAAAAACGCAAACAGTTTTTGCAACCGAGTTTCAATTTTTTGCCACGAGAGCGCAGGCGTGAGCAGTCAGTCAAGATGGTGACAGGTTCCGAGAAAGCTTATGCTGTGCTTGAATTTCATTCACATAAGTCTACAGCAGGGATGGCCAACCCAAACGATCTTGCGGGCCACTTTGGAAATGCATCATTACTCCGCGGGCCGCATATTAAATTATACTGTATATTCGCAACAACTAATTTAAAATCAAAGTTAATTTTTCTCATAATTTCAACAGTTAATTCTTGAATATATGGATGCACAAATAATGTATTTTTTTTAATACATTGGTTTTCAATACTTTGGCCATTATAAAATAAAAATATTTTGTAGAAGTGTGATGAACCTCGTGGGCCGGAAAAATATTCAAGGTGGGCCGCATGCGACCCACAGGCCGCGGGTTGGCCACCCCTGATCTACAGTAACAGTGCAACAAAACCTCAGCACGAAATTCAACAAAGATCCACTAACTGCCAACTCTGTTGGCATGCGCTGTTTGCAGCCTTAGGATGCGACTGTAATGAGAAATGAATGGATCGACCTATAGTGAATGAAGAAACGGATGATCACGTGCGGGCCAGTTTGACACACAGATCACAGATGTCGACGAACAAAGCAAGTAGAACGCCAAACATTCCACAATCGACCGTTTGGAAGATTTACGGAAACTACTGAAGCAGAAGCACAAATCCTGACGCTCATTGACAAAGTCAGACGCTTTGAATTTTCGGAATAGATGGAAAAGCTTAAACGATAGATCAGTTTTGTGAGAAACTCGTCTTCAGTAATGAATCAAAGTTTTTATTATTATTATTATTAAATGGCGCAGTAAGCCTAGGATTCCATATTTTTATTTTTAAAAATCTATGCATCGAATTGAAAAATTCTTTGTCAAAACATCAGATCAATCCGAAGTATCGTACGGTAAACATCGAATGGATACGATGCATCGATGTTTAGAGAATATTCCTACTTTAAGCTATGAAGTTTGAGTCTCTTTCTCGCAGATACTTTCAGTTCTTTTGTTGTTTATATATATATATATATATATATATATATACAGTATATATATTTTGTCTCTGTTATATATTAATGAAGATATTCATCTTAAGCTTGTATCTTCCTAAGAATATTAACTGCTCTAGCTGTTGCGAGGAAAATTTAACGAAATAGTTCCTTCATGAATCGTTAGCTCTCGCGAAGTATCCAAGACCACGGAATTTTCGAAAATTTTGTTGGCATGTACGTGTAGCAGACCCCAGTGTTAATACCGTTACAGTAGAGCACTGGTGAGATGAAAGTCTCGAGCACTTTATTTTAACAGCTAAGTAGTTTCACTAACTATATTAAATCAGCCATAACGTTTCGAAGGTCCTCAATACTGCTGACTCTTCGTAGTGGAAAGAAAACACTGGAACTGTCTCCTGGGATTTCTTCATTCATACATTCACTTCTATTCCACCCACCCATACGCCTTTTTCGTTCGTTGACAACATTTTGTAACAATAAATACAAAAAATAAAATTTCCCGACAATCCGTTTATTTAAACTTACATGATCATTTCTGGCATTAAAATGTTCATGGTATTTGTCGCCCGTTAGTTTCAAGAAAATATAAAGAGCAACTTCTTCTACATAATCTTGAAAAATTATTTATCCGTATTAGCCAATTTTTCAGTTTTTCTTATAACACTTCCAGCAGGAATTCAAGGTGCCGCAACATGTGCGGGCACGTTTGAATTTCTAAATCGAAAATTTTAAAACTTACAACCAATATCTGTACCACTATATATATGCGTAAAGTAAAGTAGGCTTATAAAAACATTGTCATCTGATGCACTACAATTATTATTAATGACACGTAAAGAGTCATCGTCGAGGTCATTAGAGGCGGGAAAGGATTGGGTACAAGGAACGAGAAGAAATTCGGCCATGGACTTTTGAAGGAAGCATCCCAGCATTCGTCTGGAGTGATTTGCAGAAACCATGGAAAATCACCCGGACGGGGATTCGAACCTGAAAGCGAGGCCAGAGCGTTAACCGCTCACCCTCCATGGTCCGTTTAGTATTAAGAAAGTGTTTAAAGTAAAGCGCGTTGTAAGCATTGATGACACTCCGAATTTTTTTTTTCTCAAACGTGCTAAAAGAAATGAGTAAATATGAATACGTTTGAATCTGTCCATTGTGTTACAAATTTACCTACATCAAAGGAAATTCAGTTCAGTGTCTACTTAATCTTCTTATATATATATATAAAAAAATCTCTCGTCATGATGTTTGTCCGAGGTAAACTTGGAAACTACTTAACTGTACTTAACCAATTTTGATGAAATTTGACTTACTGTGTGTAGTTTGGTTCAACTTAAAAGATACGATAGTTTTTATCTCGATTATTGACTTCAACATTTACCTGTATTATTGCGAATTAAATGTTCATTAAATGTTTGTCATAGGACAATGGTTCGTAATTATTTGTAAGTTCTGTGATTTTGAGCGGTCTGGTTGCTCAGTGGTTAAGGCGTCTGACTGGAGAGCGAAAATTCCCCCGTTTGAATCCCTGTCTCAGCGGGGATTTTCAGAGGCACTTAACCCGGCGCAGCTTGCTGTGTAATGCGAAGTACGCCAAGAAGGTACCGTGGTTCAATAGTATATATATACGCTCGAGAGTTGGAAACAAGTGTGAACATAGCATTTATTATTAATTACGATTCATGCCTTATACTTTCAAACCTTGGAAGTTTTCAGAAAATCTTGGATTTTTGGAGGCAGAGAAAGTATGTTTTTGATATCTGCTTCATGATTCATATTCATTAGACTGGTATAATCATCTGTTACCAAGGAATTTAGTTTCTTTCTCATTCCTTGAAGTGGTAACATTAAAATATTCTCTGCATTACATCATACCCATTAAATATTCTGTACACAACTGATTTTTTTTTTTTCTGGCAGTATTTCAACTAAGTCAATGACACATCTACACAAAAGAAATAAATTAACCTAGTGGAATACAGTAACAATATATTATATTTCATCCACACTGTCTAACGGTTGAAGCTTTCCAGTTACGTGGGACTCCTGACGGCTATATCTTTTTCTTTTGGCGCTGGATGAATTACAGAGAAAACAAACAATTTAACTCGTGTTAGGTAGCACTGCAATCAGTCACTGGGAGTGATGTGTTACGTGTGTTGGGGGGCACCACTGGGACAGTGGAATCGCAGCTGCAGTCGCCGTTACCTCTAGTGCGTGAAGCCGATACTTGCGGCTACTTTTTCGTCGAGCGATACGCCGAGCCGTCGCATTTCCCCGGATTTCCCTCGGGGCCGCGTTTGATCTAAGCGCGCTTTGCATCTGTGTTGCTCCTTGTTAGGCTGTGGTTACACTGCAAGCGAATTCGCGCGAACAATCCTTCGCGCGAAATAGCGCGATTTCGCGCGAAATCGCTATTATAAACAAACACATACAAACAAAGGCAGGTGGTTACAGTAAAAGCGAATTGGTCGAGCGAATCGCTTGTTGTCGCTGGAAGTTCAAACGGGTTTGTTTTTTTCGCGCGAATGGAGCGATTCCATTGTAGGCTGAGGCAAGTGCTGTAGACTCCATATAGTTGGAAAAGGTTTTATTTCGCGTGAATGCATCCTTTGGTTATTTCAGTTGTTTTACGTATTATTATGGATTGTGACAGGGGCGGATCCAGGATTTTGGTTGGGGGAGGGGGGCTTGGCTTGAGTGAATTTTGATTTAGAGGGCTTGCCTTGGATTTTGGTTTTGGGGTGGCTTGAGTTTGCCATGGGGTAGTCTTTATAGCCTCCTCGGGCCTCGAATCCGTAGAGCTAAAAAAAAATTTAAAAAAAGTCTCAAAATTACAATTTCGAGGGTGGACCCAGATACTTTTGGGGGGGGGGCTTGAGCCCCCTAGCCCCCCCCCCTGGATTCGCCCCTGGATTGTGAAAAAATGATATGTTTGGTGTTTGAAAGAAGAATATTGTGGGATCAGGATCACAAAGGATATCATAACTAGGGTTGCCACCTTTTTTTACTGAAAATAAAGTACAGTGGTTATTAAAGGTAAGGAAAAAAAGTACATAGAGGCAAAACAAAGTACAATTTATGTTTGTTTATAATTATGTTTAAAAATATATATTTTTATTTCTTTTCGCAAGTTTTATCAAATTAATATCACTGCTAAACAATTGCACAGCATCTTAACAGTCTATATTTAAGTTAAAGTAAATAAGCAATTCGTTTTTTATCAGATTCGGAGACGCTGTGTTTCTTTAGTCTCACCATTTGCAATTCATTACAGAAAACTCTCTGTGAATGGCGGGAATAGACAGTAAAAATGAAATTGCTTTATACAAGTTTGCAAAATTACCATCAGTCTTATCAAATACTTGCTGATATTTTTGTGCGGTAGATAATTCCGGAAAACCTTTAGAACTATATACCTGATCATAAAGTTTGTTTAATAAAGCTATTTCTCCATAAAGATAATCCATATCTATATTAAGTTTTTGCAGTTTATGTTTATGTTAACAATATCAAATTCAGCATTGCTCTTTAAGTTTATATTGCCAAGTATAAATAACCAGTTTGTGTCATTAAAATCGAATCATTCATTTAGGTACTATAAGGCTTTGCAAATAAATAATAATAAAAAAATTCAGCGTAACATATTCATTATCTACTTCATCCGTTCACTGTCAAAATTACGTTTTGTAGGTGTACATGGAGTACTTTGTTTACTGATGTTGTCCTTGTCTATGATTTACTATATCATAAATCTATAAAACCGATAAATCGTATTCTTATTGCTCTCAAACAGCTTTACACAAAACAAAAAAAGTTTTGACACGACAATGACATTGATAATGTTGACATTTGAGGTTCGGTTGCGTTCAAAAATTATTAAAAATGAGCATTCTAGTGGCGCAGGGGACTTATCGATTCGGCACCAATAGATAACGAACCATTTTACGCAAAACTCTTACGACCAAACTTTTTTAAATCCCAGAGAAATCAAGTCATGCGAAATAAACTATTTTCGCGTACTTTATTGTTATCCCAAAGTATAGAGTACAAGTACCAGAAATAACGTACAATACTTTATTATAAAGTACGGATGGCAACCCTAATCATAACCGTGATAAATCAAGGAAGTTATGGGAAGAAATAGCAGCTGATTTAAATGTTGGCAGTAAGTTAGCGATTTTTATGTGAACTTCTTTTATTGTTACATGCAGTACATTGTCTAAATGCATAGTAAAGTATTAATACAACTCACATTAAATATTATACTGTTGTGGTATGACACCAACATCACTATTAAAATACACTTTAAGAGTTTTTCGTACATCATATGCCATATTGGTAGACCTATTAGTCACCCGCGTTTTGGAATTACTTTTCCTCTGAAAATTTGACAGTTTTTCAGATGGTGAAATACATTCTCTGAAGTAACACTGCCTTGTTATTTCTTCCCCTATTGCATTCAATATATATGAGTATGTGTCATAAGTCATACGATAATATTCATAAAACTTTAGTGGCTGGTTCTTTAATTCATCGACAAATTTAAAATATTCACTCAAATGGTGATTCAAGAATATTTAATTAACCCAGAATTGCCTCTTCCTCTTTTCAGATGCAAAGAGTTTCAAAAATGGGTATACAGCAAAATAAAATTCTTCTTCAATATCCATATTCTTGAATTTTCGCCAGTCGAGTATGATATGATAAATTTTACTTAGCTTCTAAAAACCGCTTTGAATCGCATGACCACTTCTTCCGGCGACTACGTTCGCGCGAATGCGCTTGCACTGTAACCACTTCTCCTTCGCGCGATTTCTCGCGCGATGGATTGTTCGCGCGAATTCGCTTGCAGTGTAACCACAGCCTTAGGAGGATCGCAAGTCTGCCTCACCATTATTGGTCTCTGTTACGCCAGGGCCTCAAATCCAACACTCTTGCTTATAGATCGTATTTTTCAAATTTACAATATTTAACTTAAATAAGGCAATCTAATCTGGTAATCTTTTAGAAACTCTACAACACGTTTAAATAACTTAAATAAGAAACATTAAAAAAACACATAAGTTACAACGCAATTAACTAAGATCTCTTTTTTTTAATTGCCCGTCGACGTCGAGGTCATAAGAGGTGGGATGGGAATGGAAACGGGAAGGAATTTGGCCATGACCGTTTTGATAAAACATCCCGGCAACATGCTTCAGATATATTTTCAACGAAAATGCAGAACATGTCTGCTGTATTGTAAATGAAAGTTTTATCTACTTAAATTACCCTACCGTTTAAAATAGTTATAGATCTGAAGTAATTTTCTTGATATTAACGACGATGATCTTTTTGCTGATGCGCCATAAAAACCACAACAATAACAAAATCTAACATTAGAAGGAATACAAATCTTTGTGAATTGCTTCATATCTTCGAATATAATTCTTATGCGGAATAAATTTTGATCAAGGTTAAAAATATACAGTGACAGAGATATTCGTAGGTAGAACCTTCATGAGGAAAATACGTAAACTTGCTAAAACTTACTAAACACTGGTGTTACTTTATGCTTCGGTTCCACGTGTATGATGCACCTACGCTTGAAGAATACTTGACAGGATTATCTATCTTCTACAAAGTGATTTTCTAATCTGATGGCAAACCATTTTGTGTAGTACGAAAACAGCCATTGGCTAAGTTTGACACACGAATCAGCAATGGCCAGAACGTCTTCTAAAAGGCCAGGAATCTTTTAGCGCCTATACCAACCCGTTGTTGTTAAGAATCCAATGCGTTTGCCGGCAATAAATTGTAACAGCTTCTATGAATAAGGATTTTCACACTCAAAATTAGTGATTTTGTTTATCTTCATCTCATTTTTTTTATTAAATCTGATGAGACTTCCCTACTAATCTGTGTTCGCATTTCATGAACTTTAGGCTTAGACTCTCACTGTTTCATGTAAATTACACAGTTCCGTCCTTAATTTATTCCTGTTCCTGACTCCTCTCCATACAAATGAACTTCTTGCCACTCCCTTATGCCCCAAATCAACTTCCACGCGCTGCTCGCAAATATAAGCCTTATGCACTACCAGCGGCTCAGACAGCTAAGCTCCCGTTTACTATCCCCCATTGTGGCTGAGTACGCTAAGGCGCCACTCACCTGATCAGGGAAGAGCCGACGCTCCCGCGTGCTCGCCCCACTGACTGCGGTTATTCCTAAGCTATCAAGGATGACTCTTTCAGTAATACACTTTCCACACACAGAATACAGTTCCACGCTTCGCAGCCAGATGGAAACACTTTACTTCCTCCACTAGCGTAGAGCTCGAGGCACAAGCGGAACACGCGGCCATTTAAAAACTCTGTCACTAGGGGCAATACATAAATTACGTCACATGAGTTTCACAATTTTGAAGGCCCCCTCCCTCCTTGTCACTTTCGTAGTGACCCCCTCCCCTGGTGCGACATCATATACTTTTCAATTCTAAGTTCAGAAATTATTAAATTAAAAGAGCACTAGCATAGCAGACACTTTGTTCTAGATTCGGATAATGTTAGGAACATTCGATGTGTTAAATCATCTTCTTCCGAACATATGGCATCATCATCGTTCGTCAAACAAAGATCTTCCCTCTCAAGTCTAGTTGGAAATCTTGGAGGACAAATCTACGAGATGGGCAAGACAACTTGCTGACTCTTATGTGATTGCTTGTGTTGGTTAGTGGCTTTGTGACGAAAGATGCCACACGATGCCACACGATGTGGGAGTCATTTTTCGTCAAAGCCTCAAAGGCGACCGACGTGTTTCACCATAGGCACAGCGACCGTGAACTCGCGCGGCCGCCCAGTGCCCAAAGGTGATACAAATCATGTATGTGACGTCACAAAGCTTATGACTCGTCGCCCTCCCCCATTTTTCACACGATTTCACACTTTATTGACCCCCTCCCACCCCCTTAACGTGTGAGGTAATTTATCGATCGTCCCCTGTCGGCTGAGTTAACTCCTCGGGGATCTCCCGACCAAAGAAACCATATGATGAATAAAAGAAATCATTTTCTGATTGTATTCTGCGTTAATTTCCAAAGACTTAACTTACGTTCCCTCCTTTTCAACCTCTCCATTTCGTAGCAATATCCAAGCAATGGTCTGGAGATTCTTGCGTATCCCAGTTCCCCCACTTTCCTGCTGCATCTCATCACCACTGTAGGATTTTGAAACTTCTCTCCATCATCTGTGTAATGTGAACTGCCCACACGAGTTTACTACTAAATGAAATACCAAGATATTTATACTTAATGTCTCAGCATCTTATAATCATACCAAACTAGTATTTTTCTAAGTTTGTTCGTAATAAGCTGACTCTACCCAGCAAGATCCCACGATAGCCGTTTGTACCATTTTTTTAGCTATCATCTTCTGTCATTTCTTTTCAGCAAATATAATACATACATAGGCGATATTAGTAAAGCCTACAACATAATGTGATAAGATATTCACTTTTAAGATAAAAGCAGTAGAAATGTTGATTATGTTCTGCACACAAGTAAGAGTTCAACAATATGAAGCAAGAATCATGACCTATTTTATTGATCTAAATACAATATGCAATAAGAAGTTTGTCTTCTTTAGATGCCTTCTATAAATAAGGTTATCGATGTATCTTAGTGTTAACTTTTGTCTAGCACTAAGTTTGTCGCTGATATTACATGTATTCAAGTTTTTGGTGTGGCAAATGTATGTTTTCATAGGTTACTGGAAGTTAGGTTGTTGTGATTTGAGGAAAGCATTCCTCCCCAGTAACACGATGGTCTATTAAATAAAATTATTTGAAGTATTTCCTTTTTAGAGCTCTACGATTATTGCGTTACATTTATGTGTTATGTGTGACCTGATAATGCGATTGCCACAAAAAAGACTGCAGCAACACGGCTAAATGTGTATTGGAACATAACGTCATACTTTCTTTAACTGTCTAAGTATAATGTTTGGCGTATATAGAAGAAAAATTTCCAATAGGTTGATCAACATGTGTTGTTTCCATGAACTGGGGTCGTAAGTCATCTTTATTGCAATCAGGAAACTTATTATAAACGGACTAAAGTAGTTGGCACTGCTGGCATGTTATTGCTACCACCTTTTTACGTGAATCCGATTCTCAGAGCGACATAGCTTCCCATGAACAAAACTTTGACAAAGTGGAAAGTCAGTTTAAGAACCCTTTCTATGTTATTCCTCGTCAACTACGAGGTTGTTAGAGAAGGGAACGGACTGGGAACAAGGAAAGATAGGGAATAACGCCATGGCCTTTTGTGGTTAGGAGAAATCATGTAAAACTCAAATCTGGATGTCCGGACGGGGATTCGTACCCAAGAGGCCAGAGCGTTACCACTTACCAAACGCGCGAGTTTAAGGAAAGAACTCGTAAATAATCTGACTGAAATAAAAAACAATCTCTCATAACACCATGGTGCTTTACAAAACTAAAACCACAATAATTATTTTGACTGATGTGGATGTGCGTTGATTACAACGACATATTCATACACACAAAGGGTTTCAGCTACTTTCAAACTTGATCGTTCCATTTTGTAACTGAGCTAAAAAAACTATTTAGGGTCCTATTATGATCGATCGTCATTCACTGTCCTAGAAAGTGCGACACTTTATCATAGCGACAAGGTTATTCATGAACTAAAGAAAGCATATGTGTAAAGGAAGATTTAATGTGTTCAGTAAATTCTAAACGTATTCAGGTGGAAATCTGCCTCACAGGTTGTTAAAATAGATAATGATGCGAAGAATTTACTTTTTTATCCGTTATCTTAAAATTTTGTGATTCCAAGACAAAAAACATAGTGTTTGTGTTATGATAACTTTTTTGTGAATCAAACCTACATCAAAATAATTACCTTCTAATTTTATGAGTCAAAAACAGAAAACATTTTTTATGGAACAGGAAAGAATCATATCTGAGAACAATTTTGTAGCGCATTCTATGTTTGCTAGGCTATTTTTTCGTTTTTATGGTCAATACCACCTGTTGCCAAAACAGAGGAACTACAAAAACGCCCTCAAGGAGACAGTGACATTCGTGAATTGCTCGAATTGGTGTTCGCCTCTCAAACATTGGAAACCCCCTCCTTAACGCAATAACGGACCAAAGCGAGCTGCTCCGGGGCAGTGAGCCGGTAGAAACTGCAGAAATTCATCGTCTGCTTGGAGAAGAATTTGCATATTGCTTAATTGCTACCACAACGGCAGCGGCCTGCTACTGGCTAATTGGAAGGCACCCTCCCCGGGCGGCTTAGCTCACGGGGCGTGCCCGGGGCAACCGATCCCTCCCCCCACCCCCTCAACGCCTGCTGTCAGCCTGCGGCATGGTGCAGGGTGTCTCTACGCCAGGATTAATCACATAAGTGACGGGGAGATTCGTCATTACTTGAATCTTGTGATAGGAGCATATTTTAAATTAAAAGGGAAGTTAAATAATCGGAAACAAAAATTTGTTTAAAACATATGTACCGCTACAAAGCTATATTCAGACAGAGTTTTCAGGCAGCAAAGTGTGAAAAATTCAGATAAAAATCATTTAAGGGTTCTCTTTCATGCTTGTCCGGAGTGAGATGTATGGTTCTATCAAAAATCAAAGAATGGTTGTGTGAGAAAGGTGAGAACGGCCGAATTAAACTACTGTAGGAAGATCACCCTATCAAGAGCGCCGATAATCTAGAGATACTGAGATAACCACCATGATCATGAAATTGACAACTTACAAACGAACCAACTGGAACGAGGTGTAAATTCTTAAAAATTTTACCGCACCCTGCCGGACGCATAAATATTTCATAGGCAATATTTTCAGAAATCGATTCTCAAAGTCTACAGAACAACTGCTAGTTAGGCGTTGGTGGAAAACTTCAAGATCGTCAGAATCAAGCGGCAGCAACTCTAGATCGCTCTCATGTGTGATAGAGTTAAGTAAACTAAACTTATAAATCGACATACAGAATTCACTGATGCCATCTCATGTACATGCACAACTTTCTGTGTTGATTCAGATTTGTACACTACGGATAATTAGGATTTTAAAAAAAATGTTAACCGGCCTTTGCATAATATAAGCTTTTAAATTACCAAAACTTACCAATAACTTTTCATTTGTTTCCTCAAGTTTGTTATAATACATTTTAAAAGTCGTTTCATAAATTTCAATCAGTAAATGCAAAAATGCGTTAAATTGAATTGCAGTGTTGTCAGGTCTTTGCTTTTAACATCGTAGCTACTTCACTTTGTTCTCGAGCCTACAAATTACAAGTAGCCACCAAATCAGATCAATTATCGCACTCTTGATGACTGTACCCTACCCACTATAACGACAGAATCTTTCGTAGCTCTATATTCACCACACTGCACGTGACTCTAATCTGAATACTACCATATAGTCACAAGCAATATGATGGCAGTTGTGACATCTGATTAAAGTTCCTACTCTCTCTTCTCACCTTATATTCATAAGAGTTACGGCTATACGGTATCGACTAATCAATAGAACTGTAGAGAATTCAGCCATTCCGTCATTAATGTAAACACACATGTGAACAACATGGAAAATTTTAATCTTGATGGCACGATAGCTGGATTTTAACAATGAAATCATGAAACGGTCAAACGAGTTGATTGTTTCATCATAAACGAAACACTGTACATAAACAAAGAACATACATGAATTAAATTTAAAAACCTATTTTCAAGTTTTTTGGGAAGTTCTAGCTGACAAACACGTTGAAGTTTGTACACTCAAAACGTTTCCCTATTTCAGACATAATTTTTAACTTAATAATAGTGAATTGAAAATTGATTAATCTTTTGTGATAGAAAAAAATATTAATTTAATGCTTAGTTGCCTAAGGAAAGACACTGTAGTCCGAAAAACAATTATTCATTACGTTTTAACTGTAACAGCAGAAATTTGTGTACAAATATCTTTACGTTTGCGAAAATGACTCTCAGTATTAATCAAAGCCTGTTGATAGTAATAGCCTTACTGACATTTGAACAAGGTAGGCGAGCTGTCACTGGAACGTATTCGCGTAAGCGGTAAAAAAAGAGTTAAAACAAGCCCCTGCGTGAATTACCGTGAGCATTTCGCAGGTGATTTATAATTCCCGCGCGCAAGCGGCGTCTCGCGCAGGCCTTGCTACATCGCACCCCACGCGACATGTCCTGCGTCTCGCCCCTCCAATAGTCGATAAATCACTCGCAGATTTTGTTTATTGCCTTGCGTCTCGTTGCCAGAGATATGCGGTTAGCTTCCGTTGAATGTCAGCTAGAAAATATTTATGGTCCGTCCAAGCCATCTCCAGCTGACATTTCACAGACATTTTAAATTTTCATGGGTAACCGTGTTGACAGCATCATCCGGAGTAAAATCAGTCTATTTCGTCAGTCCATTTTGTGTTGCTATTATTTGTTATAAGATAAAGTCATAACGTGCTCTCATAGACTAGTATATGCATGTGAATAAGATATGAAATAACACCATAATTTCTGTATAAACAGCACTTCCGAATTCTCGAAGATACAACAGTATTACAAGAAAGCTATTACCGATCTCCTGACTGGTTTGCTACCCACGTTATTTCGAACTACTTCATGCAATAATAAATAAACCATTTTTTTTCGGTGTAGAATTTGGAAGAGTTTGACAAAAAATTGAGATCTTGGGACACGAAGCGTCAGCATATTATACATTCCTTGCGAAGTACAATTTCAGTTCCAGAAGAAATCTTAAATTATTGCAGTATTGTTGAGATTGGATTGAATGAAACAGTATAGTATAGGTATAGCTTACACTGGGTTGTTAAACAAATAAACGATGGAATATCAACAACATCTTGTGTAAGAAGAAACTATAACAAACCTATGTTTATTTACAAGCCGCTTGAATTTTAATACCCAAGACGAAAAAACATGCGGTATTTAATATTCAAACTGTTTTTAAAGCTGCAATTTACGTCAAAGAAAGTTACAAAAAGATTCTAAAACATTATCTGATATCCTTTATAAGCTAACATTAATTTAAGAAGAAAAATCTGGCTTACGGCATACAGACAAATTTAAAATTTACGTAAGTCCACTAAGGTGAACCGGTAAAATCTTACAGCTGGGATAGGTGAAAAAGTATGTATTATACACTGAATGAAAACCAATATATATTATAAAAGTAAGTGTATAATTTGAGTGCCACTAAAACTAAAAAACAAGTCCCGGTACGATCAAGTGAGATATATCGTTTCTGAGCCCTCTATTCCTTATTCTTGATGAAGGTTTCCCATTTATCCGAAGGGAGTGGTGTTGAAGATATAAGGACTGAAAGTTTCACCCTCTATAAATGTCTTGAACAGTCCAGAACATTCAAGAGCATTCCACAACATACCAGAATGTTCCGGAATGTCCTGGAATGTTCGAGAACATCCCGGAACATCCATTGTGGAACATTCCAGAACACTCTCGAATGTTGAGGAATGTTCTGGAGCATTGTGGACCATTCGAAGCCTTTTTCTGTATGGGTGGAAGTACCCATTGGTGGCGGAAAAAAAGCAAGATCAGTCATGGGATCGAAAGTCACCAGTGATGAAGGGAAGAACCGAAAAAGAAGTGAAAATTCCAAAGTAGTGCAGTGTGCAAATAAAAAATAATAATAAAAAAAAACGCTGAAGAAGGTTCCCATTTTTACCTGAAGGGCGTGTTGTTCAATAAATAAGGCTGAACAGTTAAGTATGAGTATTCAGAGTGATACAGTGACTGAATGTAAATCGAAAATGAAGTGTGAAAATAGTGTAAATGGTACTTAGTGTATTTGTTAATAAAAAGTTGATTTGATTTATATTTTATACAATCTTGCCAGTACTGAAGCAAAACAATGAAAACAAAAAGAACAGCGATAAACAGTGAAAGAGCGCGAGGTACGTTCACGTTTCAGATGAACGAAAATGAACACCGTGAGACGCAGAGAAACAGAAAATAACGAAATGAACGAATTAAAGAACCAAGAACTGCGACACCAGCAGACGAGATCAATACACGCTCAAAAAAATCACATCTCTGGCCACACATATAAATACTGCGACTACCAAAAAATATTAGAGTTGAACATTTTGCTCAAAAACTTTTACAAATTGGTGAAGGGACACATCCCACTGAGCAGACGACCGGCCTCACTGAACTCGACAGTGATGTTTGCAACACAGCCACTACTGAAAACGAAATCATTGACCAAATTCATCCCAACATTGCTCACGACTATACCAATCCGGAGTGGCTATATCAAAGGGCAATCTTGGCAACTGAAAATAATATTGTCGACGATATCAACTTTAATTTTCAAAAGAAAATTCCCGGTGAGGAGAGCATATACAAATCGATCGACACGATGGTAAACGTTGAAGGAAGTATCAACCTCCCTACAGAATTTCTAAACTGTCTGCAACTACCAGGAATGGCATTACACTGCCTTCACCTGAAAACTGGATCTCCGATCATACTATTAATAAATCTAAACTGACCAAAACTATGTAACTGAACAAGGATGATTGTTAAACAGTTATCGAATAACATCATCGAAGCCAAACTTATGATTACAAAGGACACACAGTATTTATCCCCAGAATACCATTGATCTCTACTGAACTGCCATTCCAATTTAAAATACTGCAATTTCCAATCAAATTAGCCTATAGTTTTACAATTAACAAAGTGCAAGGACAAACTTTAGAACATTGCGGCATCAACCTCAAAGACTTCTGCTTCTCTCACGGTCAACTATACGTAGCTTGCTCTTGAGTAGGAAATTCGAAAATTTTGTACATAAATATATACCCCGGATAAAAAAATTAAAAACGTTGTTTGTAAACAAGTATTGTAAACAGTTAGAATATGTTTTCAGTTAAAAAATTACCTCTTATATTTTGAAGTTTATCCTTTTATCCCAACTACCACACAATCTCATATCAACAACTTGAGCGAAGCCGGGTTACCCAGCTAGTAAAGTATAAAAATTATCTTCATCTTTTTTTCAGCCCATTCATCAACCTGCTGGGGAATAGCAGATGAATTAAAAGTTGGATAATTTGGAACAATGAGTTCTAAATTAAAGGAGAAGGTAAGGCAGTAAAACATTTATTGATATCGCTATTACAAATGAAAAAATAGAATTGAAATTGACAAAAGTGAGTGGTGGCGTTCGAACTACTGGGAACCCGAAAATATCAGAAAACCATCATAAATCTAGCAATCTTCAAACAATCATCTCGCTAGTAATCACACTTAAGTATATGGGAAATTTTCATCTCGAGTTTCCATCACCACAGCAATCCAGTAGTGAGCAGTAAGAAACAAACAGCCCAAGTTCGTGAGCCATTAACAAGTTCTATTGTAGACTATCAAGCAGCGAACCAACGAAGATTAGCATTCTGTCTCCAGCGCCAGCCTCCACAGACCTTGTAATGACTTAATTATATCTGCCCCTCAGTCAACGCAAGCTTATCGAAACAGGCCTCCACTACAACCAAGTGATGTGGCACCCAGATGAAATTACGGTAACGATTCTTACCCGACCGATCTTCAACAGAAAAGATTAGTGGAAGTTAGTGTTCATATAATGAGAAAGGCGCCAAATAGATTATCCAAAAACACCAGTAAGTGGAAAAAGATGAAGCGAAAAGACCTGGCCAGGAGCTGTTCAGAATAGGAGAAGATATCTACAGAAAGAAATACATAATCTTGTAAAAGAGGCTTCTTAATTATCACATCCAGTTTGCTGGAGAGGAAAAGGTGGATGATGAGTAAGATTATTCATGACTGTCAAAAAATTTCCTTCTGCTGTTACAAAATAAATATCTGAAATTCACAATTCAGTAGTTTAATTTCAATGATATATTGTACGCATCTCACATTTTATTTTACATCAAATTCCACATATGTCATTATTTCAATAATTATGTTTACGACAGCTTCTTGATCATCTCTGGAGAGTACTTTTCTAGTAAGTAAATTAATCCTTAAAAATAAATAACACCACGGTATTGTGACTTTTCCGTTTCCTGGTAAAGCGAACAGAATTTTTGTACAGGATTGCATATTCATCAAATTGGACAGTTATTTTATACCAATGGTTGCAAACAGGCGCGGTATCGCCCAGACCACCAGTGGCGTTGAATAGATCGTAAAGGGCTCTAGGGTCCAAGGGAAATGTAATGGGCGTTGAGGACCTACCACAGTCCCCAGTTCTCCAGTATTATATCCAGTTTCAAGGGCTGCATCAAAAAAGATTTTAACTTCATTCCCATGACCATGTGTAACCAAAAGAGGATATGGCGTATTCAGCAATTAATTAACACGTTGGCAATAGTGAAACACGGCGATTTAAGATTGCTGATTACGAATAAGGCGTGTCGACACACCGAGCTCAGCCCTCTAATCAATAATATTTTTTTTTTTTACAATATAAATTGTTTAATAGAACTGTGAAGAACTCCAATAATTTAAATATATATTAATATAGTAATTTTAGAAATCTGTTGTTTCTTTTTCTAAATGGTATTGTACATTTCATCTAAGAAGGGTGCTGTCGAATCACTGTTTCAAAAAAGTGAGTTTCGATCGAAGAAAGTTCGAGCGAACTTGCAAGAAAGGGAATCGTGGTGTTTTTTTTTCGAAAAGGAGGTTGTGAGTAATTTTTCCCCTAATAGGGGGTGGTAGGCCAAAAAAGGTTGGGAACCTACGCTATACAGTATACACAATAAGTGAATAGAACACAATAGGAACAAGTTGTGTGACTGGAACTATGTGTGGTCGATGAGGTGGTTCACTGTTCTGTAGGCAGCCCGGAGATTGGGCTCAACTCGGGCCGGCTGAATGAGTGTGCAGCCGTGATAAAGGGCGATGCTTTATTGCCCCCAAATCCTTCGACTTGGCCTCCGTATACCGAGCGCCATTTGTCTTCTAAAGCCAATTTAAGATGGGAATATCTTTTCCGCAATAAACTGCTAGAAGCCATTGATCAATAATTCAAAACGTTTGATGGATGCTACAATATTTCGAAAAACGGCGGGCCTGTTAAGGAAAGTGACGGCTCTCGGCGAAGCACAAATCATTGGGGATTAAAACTTATTTCGCTCAGCGGAGACGAGGAGCTATAAATATCCGTTTCTCCTAGAACCCGCGGGGAAAATCTAGTTACCACTTTCCCGGTTACAGCGTGTAGCACCGCCAAGAAACAAACAGCGCTGTTCCAAACGTAAAACCATTGCAACGCAAAAAGACAAGCTTTCCATTCGGTTAATTACTTAGTTTCTGAGCAATTATGGAAGTCACAAAATACGAGTTATAATTAAGTTAATTGTTACAACAAATCACCGTACTGAAAACTCTGTGAAACTTTTGTTTTAATTTACAAGTGAAATTTGCATACAAACATGAAAGATCTGGGACAACTACTCTAAAAACGAGTGTTTCTTCACTTCACTTGTTTCACTTTAAGAATTCAATAATATTCTAGCATATAATTAACTTGTTCGGGAGACTACTGGTAACTGGAGTTAGAAATACTGGTCTACAGTTTATTGGGTCTGTTTGATTTCTTCTCTTAAAATCAGAAGCTCTTGCAGCTTGTTTCTCAGGAAAGGTTTGATTTCAATAGAATTCTCTCTTACACCGAAATATGACTGGGGCCTATGCCCTTCCCATTTCAGAATTGATCAGTCGCCTTGTAATACCTGTTGAGTCCATTCCTAACTACCACTCCGTCTATGTTGCTAGGGAAAAACATAAATTACTTATATGTTTTGATTTTTATTTCTTCAAATAATTACTAGTGAATTTCATTGATTCAGTAGACATTGTATATCATATTTTCAGTAGCTCTAAATGTTTCACTTTTACTGGCATTCTCAAACAATGTGTGTTTCCTTACTTTCCTTATTGCCAGTACTTTTGTGACGTCAATATGTCTTCCTCTGCACTTTGAGAAATGTTCTGATCTTCTTTAATGATACTCTTCGGAAAATTAATTTTAATAACGATTCAAACTTTTTGCCAGAAAAAACTTTTCTCAATTTTAACTTGTATTACTTTAAATAAATAGTATACTTCATTCACGTGCAACAAAAACAATTTTTTTAAAGTTTTCCGATGTCAATAACAGTAAATTCTCATTTTTTCATTGAGCTATTGTTTTACGAGAAAAATGATAGTTTTGTGTTCGTGGTCTCTTATTCCTGTGTTCGTTTAAATATCTTCTAAAAAGTCTGGCCTAATTGAGGGATAATAATCAAGAAGTTTTAATTGCAGTGTAGAGACTGTGTTAGCCCAGTAAAAATCTGTCTCAATTACTAATCAGAAAATATATTCAGAACGATTTCACAAGCAGCTGTATCACTTCTGTCAGTTTTCTAATATCAATTAATCCAGTCGCTATAAGTACAACTAAATACACCTCTCTCCTTTAGTGAATAAATGGGAAGTTGTCTGACTACATCAGTTACATTACATCAATGCGCATTGGTAGCGCTTGCAACGACACATGGTGGACAAACGAACGAACCATCATAATATTTGTCTCGTCAATTTTGTATTTTATCTATACAGTTTCACAAACAAAAGCGTATGTATTTCGTCATATACAGTGTATTATATTACACTTAACAATATTTCGCGCCGGTCGTAACACCCAACTCTGAATTAATTATACTATTTGTATTTATATCGGATTCTTGCTAATACTGCTGCAAATAACGTCGAGATTTCGACGAGATATGATCGGCACTCGGTGTTGCTTCTGTTTGGGCTTGGTGAGAGCATATTTCTAGTCCCCTCAGCTTAAAATCACTTCTGCCCCTTACGGATTTCGTCACATGTTTAGCCAAATATCGAGTATAGCTTCGACCTGAACTGTTCAAGAAATCTGCACAGATCTCAATTCCATAACGAAGATAGGGTGATCGGAAGTGCTGTAATATTTGATTAATCCCTGACGACATCACCTCATTTTGTTTCATCAACAATGACGAAAATCTTTTCTTTTGTTGATATCTTACAACAAATAGTAGCAGAACTTAAATTTATTGCCAGGAAATCAAAAATAGAATATTCTGGAGAATTTTAATGAGAATGACGTTTTTTTGTGTGTGTCTAAGTTTTGGATGTAAGACAAATTTTCAGTGCTAAACAATATAATGACATCTATCTTTGGGGATGCTAAAAGGATTTGTCATTAAAAGCTTGTAACAGTAACCATATAACACTGCTCACTCCATAGGAAGAAAGAAGAAAACAATCGGTATTGTTTTACATCATTTTATATCAGGACAATGCTCCTGGTTATAAATGCGTTTCAGCGACAGAAAAATGGAAGGATTTAAACCAGCATTTTTTGGAGCTACCACACTGGTGGCTCTCTGCGATTTCTGTATCTCCCTTCCCCAGTGACCGCTTGTTATATCTAGTCAACAACTATACATTGCTGTTTTGCAAACATTACGCACAATATCTTCTGGAAAACGGCAAGTATTGGTATAGCCTTGGTGTGTACTGAGAGTTAATGTTAAAAAATAAATGTAATTTGTAACTTTTATTTTTCTTCATTAATTGCCTTTTCGGTTATTCACAGATCTCCTCGAATGTGTGTTTTTCTCTTTGAAAGGAGTATTTTAAGGAAGCCAATTTTGAGGAGAGTTAAAAAGAGAAAAAAAATGCATTAGCTTCCTTACGACTTACTTTGGAACTAAGAAAATGTAAAAAAAAGTAATACGGTACTAATAAATGTTATAGCAGAGGATGCAACGCAAATGAAGTAATTCAGAGGAAGACAGAAATTAAATTATTAGGTACAAGTATGTCAGGATAAGGAGTTTAGCAATTTAAAGAAGGTTGCACTAAAACAGTGGAGGGAAAGATAAAAATAAAAACAATTATATTCTTATGCTGACAAGTTACAATTTTTTTTTTTTTTTTTTTTTTTTTTTTGTATATATCGTTCAATGATTATAATTTGTGACAATATACCATTTTTTGCTCTTCCAAACTTTTAACTTAACAGTTTATTTATTTTTATTGAATGGATGAAGCAGAAACTAAACGTGTAAACTAAGCGTGTTGAGAAGTCGGAAATTTGCGAAATTTCGCCCCTTTTTTTCTGTCCCATTGTTTCATGCTTCTAATTCATATTGGACCTTTTAGTATGGAGTCTGGGACGACTTTCTCCTCGTCTGATGCTGCGTTTTATTGAAGAAGGTAACATCACAACTTCGTCGTTGTACAAATAGTCCAGAGTTGAAATTAATCTACACACACCCAGTTGTTAATATCTATTGTTCACTTAAGTCGTTAAAATCGTATTCTATAATGATTTCTTATGCAAATTATGGAGAATTCCTCTTCCATTCCTTGTTTCTACTTGAGTTAATTCCAGGTTATATTGATCCTGCCATCAATGAACATTAGTATCTTAGAAAAAATATGCCCTGTGTGCGTAGTCTTCAGTAAATATTGGTAGTAATCGTGTTCGAAATGAATGTAATATAACCCAACATTTCACATATAACTTTAAATACAATCTACACAGCATGCTAAGTTAAATTTGGTAGGTATTCTTCCCGTCTTGTAACATGAATGTGTTTATGAGTATAGTTTGTCATCAGTTGCATCTCTTTTTTTTGTCATGGGAATATTAATTGATCTTTTCCGAGTTTATGTTTTAGTAAGCTGCTGAAGGAATTTATCGGGCTTTAAGCATTTAACGTCTGCTCTGAAGCCCCTTTTATTTACTATGAATACGTCGTTTCCCTTCTGAAGTCTTCTCGCCCCAGGCTAAAGGACACACTTGTAGGCAAGAACGCAGAGTGGAAGTTCCCCTCGTTTCAGTGGGTATTGCCGCAATTAGGGACAATTGGCGCAGGCAGCAGGCTGGCGGTATACATGTGTGGTGCGTGTGGCCATCAGGGGAACAGACCGCAGCCCGCCGCGCACCACGTGCGACCAATGGAGGCCAGCCGCCCCGATCAGACTCGCCCGGGCTTCCCTTCAAACAACAACTTGGAAAATACACCAGAACAATCAACTATGCGCTGGCAACAAGTGTTTCAAAGTGATATAACTAATACCACAATTCAAATCTTCTAAATGATGAAAAATATTTTTTGCAGTCTTTCTCGGATCATAACTAACGAAAAGGAATTAACTAGTTTTCTATAATAACAACACATAGGAACAGTGTGGTGCAGCCAGCAAGTTCTCATTGATGAACACACACCACTGTTTAAGGCTACCACATGAAAAAGAGAGACCAGCAAGTGAGTTACCGGTTAACTCTCTGACCTCGCATTCGGGAGGACGCCGGTTCGAATACCCGTCCGTATATCCAGATTTGGGTTTTCTATGGTTTCCACAAATCACTGCAGCCGAATTAAAAAGGCCCTTGCCGAATTCCTTCCCGTTCCTTGCCTCCAGTCCCATCGTGCCTCTAATGACCTCGACGTCGACGACGAGTAAAGCAATAAAAAATCAAGTGCGTTAAATGTAATGTGCTTTACATCTTTAAACTACGAACCAGGGCACAGATTTGATTCCTGGCAACAGCGGCTCATCGTTTTATATATAACTACAAAGTATTTTTTGTTTGAAACTCATCGACTAATGATGTCTTCGTGATAATCAAATCTAGTGCAAGGTGGTGAATGTAATCATCCTGATGCAAACTGTATTGGCTTGGTAGAAATGTAGGTTATTCTCTTTGAGTAGATGGAATTATTTTGAAGCTTCTAGATATAAACAACAAAGAAAGCTTTCTTAAGCTGTTAAATCACATTTATAACAGTGAAAACATATCTGCCGACTGCATTAAGTTCATGACAATCATCTTGTCAAAGAAGTTTAATTCTACGTACCGTAGCCTTTAAAATGTTTCTGAAAATCCTTCACTATCAACTACTGAGAAAATCAAAAACAAACATTAAGGCAACAGCTTTCTGTTCACAACGGGAATGTTTTGTTTTCAGGTTTTATTTTACTGATGTCTTAATGAACTATAGAAATCCTCGCTTAATTCATTGAATACGAAATGACATTCGATAGTATGATACAATTTTGACTTGAAAGACAGCAACACAATCAGGAAGGTATAATGGTATCAAACAGCACAGATCAAAACAGGGAAGGTATAGTATGTAAATGTGTTAAGCAATGGCGTATATTGTTAAAAACACTCATCAACATGTATTAAAGCTCTTCTGGAAGATGCCAATAAAGAAATCGAAATACACAGTAAACACATAAATACTAAGCGATATACTGCGACCTTCGGTGGCACCTTACAAGCTCTCCAGTTTCTTCTAGAAAAAATTAACAAAGAGTAGGTAGTCACTTTCCATAAACGAAAGTGCTAGACTACATCAAGAAGAAATTATGGAATGCGATAATCACACTAGATTCAAAAGCACTCGAACGCTTAGCACAGCTGAAATATCCGGGATGCTGAGTGTCTGGCATTTGGGATTCCAATAATGAAATGAAGATGAAATCGGCATTCAAATGTAACGTTTTTAAAAAAGTTCAAACCCCATGTGTGCAGTCATGAAGTTCAATTCACTATCCACTGGGAATCATTGTATGCTATGTGTGGTCAGTTGTACTACAGGGGGCAGGTCGAAGTATGGATTTCAAATTGCGGCAGCACCGTAGAATGTCAAAGATATATAGCATAGATTCTGAAACTAACGAAGAATTCCTACACCATCTCGTGTGAAAAAGGGAATTTCTGACAAGCATAAAATAAAGAAAAGCTATCTATTTTGGCCACATGTCAGAAAATAGTATGTATGCACTTGCAAAGTCATCATCGGAGGCGGGGAATCAATGACTTGATCGAAGAAGACTTTCTTGAACCCAGTTTTTAAATTTTCGCAGCAGATCTAAACCGAAACGAGCAGTGTGTGGCAGGAACACATACACCACTATCTCTTCTGGCGCAAATTTGAAATTTTTATCATTGTAATGAACATATAAACGCACAGTGTTTCAAAGTTTGAAAACAAAAAAGAATTTCCATACCTTTCAGGATAGAGGATGGTTGTTCAATAGCGGAGTATCAGTATGATGTGAGCAATAATTCCGGATAGTATTTTACTAGAAAGTATAGTATCTGAAAATTAACTCGTCTATTATTTCGCTATACTTCAGTGAACGAATCTCATTGCACGATGTATCGATACGAAATCAGTAGAATCACTGGTCAGAAATTCACGGATAACTCCGCTCTTGTGTATTTCATGGTTCTATTGGAAGCTACGTTTATCGCGAACCGTAATCCCTCGGTGTACGGTCTTCACAATTCAGCACTCTACAAAAGCCGGACTTAACGTTCGAGTGGCGGCCAACTTTTCTGAAATTCGAAACAAACCGGTGCTCGTGCTTGTTAGTGCGACCTGAGTAGGAAAGTGTTTGTGGAGCAAACAGCGCGCACACCTGCACACAATGACGCCCCGCCGCGCGCACAATGAGCCGATTGTTAGTCGCCGGCCGGGTTTTTGGGGCCACTTTGCAGCGGCGCTTTCCTAGGCCGCTTAATCACCCCGTCCACAAAGGCCGCTGCTGCCGCTCCCGTAAGCGTTCAAACCAGGACGCTCATCCCAGCGTCCCCCGAGACACGCATTAAATCCACGCTCGCTGTTTGTGGCGCTGGGGACACATGCCATCCCTGTTCTATACCTCGTCAGTTCGGTGACACATTTGATACAGTGATAGTACAACTCGAACTCGAAAAGTGTCTTCTTGTTGCATTCATTACTTAGCGGCATTGATACCCCACAATTATTTCCGGCCACCAAACGGTCAAGTAAATAAAACAAAAGAAGTCCCTGTTTGTGATCTCGTAGTGTGGTACGGAAAGAACTAATGTTTTTCCAACAGTGCCAAAAAAAAAAAAAGAAATCGGTAACGATATGGCCGCTTGTACATAGCGCTAAAACAGTTTCGCTACTCATAATTCTTCTGAGTAAACTAGGCATAGTAAACTTTAAGCTAAGCACCATACAATAAGAAGCTTATTCGACGCATACAGTAGAGCGGCGATAATCCGAACTAACTGGGACCGAGAATGGTTCGGATTTTCGATTTATATAGTTTCGGTTTATGTAGTTTTTATTTTTCCTTTAAAATTACATTATGTTCATTATAATTTTACGTGTCCCAAACAAAAGAAGTCTCATATTTTCTTGTGCTTCATTTTGAAGACACTTATGCTTCCTTTCAGAACATGAACATGATGCTATTATAGGCGTATAATGTTGGCACAAAATACCAAAGTCGACACAACTCACCAAGATAGCAACTCAATAACGAAGGCTCGGGACGAACGCGATGTGTTTCAGATTTCTAAAAAAAAAAAAAAAAAAAAAAAAAATCAATAGTACCGCCATATTTAAAGAATTGCTGTCGCGTCGCGATTGTAACAAACATCCAGCATCAAAGGAAGTGTCTGGATGGTCCCGATGATATTGCGGCCATTATACAATAACAAACGCATGCTGTAAACATCGATTTACCTTGTTCTTTTTTAGTGGATTTTCCAAACTAAACATGTGCAAAATGTGTACTGTACTGTAAATGTGTAAATAGAAACAGCTGACGCTGAGTTCTTCACCTTTCTCATGTCTTCCTATGAATCGCATTCCAGCTCCTTTATCATATCAGTTACTGATTGTGTTCTCCCAACTCCTGTATTTTTGATACTCAAAATGTTACTATATCTGAAGAGTTAAAAAAAAAAAAAAACAGTTGAGT
The DNA here is from genome assembly GCA_031002005.1 of Vandiemenella viatica. NCBI lineage: Eukaryota > Metazoa > Arthropoda > Insecta > Orthoptera > Morabidae > Vandiemenella > Vandiemenella viatica. Next base: position 216,713,478 of record JARYHS010013630.1, read on the forward strand.
CCTGTAAAATATTGCACAAATCGTCAAAAAAAAAAGTTGTTCTGATAATTAACGTTTCGGATGATTAACGTTCGATGCTTTATTGTATTATTAATCTACATAAGAATAAAACCATAAAGTAGTTAAAGGTAGTAGTTTATCGTTGTATAAGTTAAACATTAACGGTATGAAAGCATAAATCTGTCAACAAAATTCTAAAGGAAAGATATAACCAAAGGTTTCAGAATTACTTCGAAAAATTGTGCGTTAAAACTAGCTGCGATAGTATCCACGTATTCTGCCGAAACATGGATTTGAACATTTGTTGCGTAATATGTCTTCCTCTGCGATGAAACTGAAGCGCATGCATGATCGTTACATACCCATCAGTCTGTGAGTGAATGATTTTCTAAAAGAAAGTGAGATGTATACTTTAAAAAAAGTTGATGTTTACACCTGTAAAATGTAATTGAAACCTCATTTGGCAGACACTACTTGGCAGAGTTGCATTGCAATAATACAGCTAGTTCCAACTTGGAAATTAGTGGAAGAACACCAGACCTGAGTCAGGCGCGTAAGCGATAGTGAACAGTATTTCTTCGTGGAATGCTTCCAGCAAACTACAGTCGCGGGAAGAGGTATAGCCATTCACACAGAAACTACGCACCGGTGGAAATTTCTTTACCCATCCATTTTTCCGTTTTCCTTGTCCACTACTAATTTCAATTCTTTCAATGTTTTTGGTAAATTATTTATCATTTCTGTTGGTTATTTATACCAATCCCTGAGATCCTTACCAACGAAAGAAAATTTCCCACACCATTATACCTGAAACCGAGTGCCATCCAGTGGACACGGTCAACTTTTCCGTTCCATGCACCTATTTTAATCATTCCACCAATATCTTTTGACTTCTCATCAACAATATGCGCCTGGTACACTCCACCTTTCTCATGTCTTCCTACGAATCGCATTCCAGCTCCTTTATCATATCGGTTACTGATTGTGTTCTGCGAAAATTTGCGGAGACACATATAGTACTCCTTCTTTGCACAACTTCCAACTCCTGTATATCTGATACCCAAAATGTTACTATATCTGAAGGTTTTTTTTAACTTAGTTCCGTCACTCTTCTAGTACAGTACCTCATTCTCTCCAACAAATAAAGAAATTTGAAAACTTTTCGTTCTACCTGTATAATGTTTCCTGCCCAGTTGAGTTTCTTCTCATAAGTTATGACAAGGTATTTACTTATCAAGTCTTCAACAAGCAATTCTTTGCACCTTATAGTCGTAATCCACCTTTTTTTTATCTGTGAACGTAGTAAGCTGACTCTTCTTTGCCTTTATCTTCATGCCATGTTGACCTACCCAGTTAGATATCCCGTCCAGATCGCCCTGCAGCTGTTCACAGTCTTCTCCCGTTTTGATCATATTATATAACTTTATGTAATCTGCAAAAAAACCTAATTGCGGATAGTAAACCATCTACACCATAATTCATTAGAATAAAGAGTAACAGTGGTTGAAATACGCTACCCTGTGATATAAGCATTTTCACCTACACTTCTTTTCATACTGATATTCCTAACCTAAATTTTTGCTTTTAATAATTCTTCTACCGATCACATGAATTTTTTATCCGCTCCAATAGGTTGTTCCTTATTTAGAACTATTTTATGGCTCTCTCTGCCAAAACCCTTTGAAAGATCTAGTGCTACACTATCAGTTTGGGCTCTTTATTAATTTCATCAGAAATATCTTGCATATAGCCTATTAACTGAGATTCACATGATTATCCTTGACTAAAGCCACGTTGTTGGCTTAAAAACAATTTACGTTCTTCACAGATACCTCTGATGTGGTGACATATCGATCCATTAAATTACCCACCACTGATGTCAAACAGATTGGCCTTTAATTTTTGACGCTATTTGTCATCCCTCCTTTCTGGACCAGTCCCCTGGCAGGTCGCACGTAAACAGACTCAGATAACGTTTCAAGATGCAATGTCACATCCTGCTATCTTTAAGACATGAGTAATAATATCATCTACACCAGCTTCTTTATGCATTTTTATAATATCCTCATAATTAATTTCAAATTTTATGCCTCAGATTAAGCGACCACGTGGTAGGACTGAATGTAAAACAATGTCAGCAGTTAAAAATCGAAAAAAGATGTTTGAAAAATAAAGCCATATGTTTTAGAAATATAATCACTTACTACTTTGCTGGAGTGGCGTCATGGACCGAAACCCATTCATTGCCTCATCGACTATCCTTCTCCAAAATGCTTTGTGTCTCTATTCAGTACAATACATGGACAAGCAGGTCTATTCAATTGATTGAATTAGCCGGGACGTCACGAAAATGGTTACTTGCCGGAATGAAAATTATATGACTGAGTTCCACTGAAATCATGTGTTTATTAAAACTAGCACAGGATTAAGGGACAAGGGTTTACCTCAGCCACAATTTTTTGCGATAAACGAGAAATTCATCACTTGTGTTTAGCTATCAGCTAAATCAACAATAGTTATTAATTGGAAGTGATAGCGTGATTTGACGGTTACTAACCGTCAGTATTATGATTTGCACTCTTAGTGAATAAAGAAATGATCAAATGCATCAGTCCTTAATAAACGTGACAGTTTCGCGAGGTCTGATATGTTGCTGTGACCACATTTCTCATTGTCTCAGTTGTATTTTGCATATGGAGCGAACAGAAAATAGCATGCGAAATTCCTGTATCACATACTATAAGAAATAAGCTGATCACCATTTAACACGAAACACCTAAATGATACGTATGAAGAGGTATACTCGTATAAGACCTGCATACATAAAAGTTTCAGAGGAATTCAGGTTGAACAATCACCCTCCGTTGTGGAATGGAAAAAAAAACCTGGAAAATGTTGAAGAAAGATGAAGAGAGGAAAAATTAAATAACTAAAGGAGGAAGCAAGAAAAGGGCACATTGTGGCCAAAAATAATTGTTGGGATAAATCATGGGAACAGTTAATAACATTGTCGTGTTGTAAAAACAAGAATCATAACGCACCTATTAGGACGCGTTGATGGATTAAGTGGCCTGTGGGGGAGCAAGAGCAATGTGAAGTTTGAACAAATGTTCTGTCATTAATAACTGATTTTTGCGCGTGACTGAGTGAACAGGTGGTTTGCTCTGCACCTGACGCATCACACGCTTCGCCTCAACGCTCGGCCAACAGCCAGCATCACACCGTGTATCACAACTACAATCACGAAGCAGCGACTTGTAACTGGCTTCTCCTTTATTAATATGCTAGTCGCCTTAAATGCTCACGAATCGTGGTGTATTTAAATGGAGTAATAAGTGTCATACGGTCGCGGCTGCGTACATCAGAGACCTCTGGTAACTTCAGTTTCAGGAAACACAAAAAACAGCAGAAAACAGGAAGGGTTTCAAAGAGCTGCTGATATAATCCAAACAAATTGTTTTTAACAGTGTGAGACTCTGTCCTTTGTTTTTCAAATAGGCGCATCGACCGACAGTTAAATTGAAATAAAATAATCAGAACATTCCACAGCACGATAAAATAAAATACTGTTTCTTATCAGTTATTTTCTTAAGTACATGGTTGAAAAATTATTCCCTATCTGTTACGTAAGCACTTGAAAAGTTCCCCGTTTCTACTCACATAAAACTTCAAGCCCTATAAATGTTCCTCTGATTTCTCTGAATAACCAATGTCAATTTCTTTATACTAAAATATCGTGTAATCATTCAACCCTCACTTCTCTTCTCCACTTGAACCGATCTCTCTGGCGGAGAAACAAAACAAATATAATACTGAAATAAAACTTGGCTGAAATGCCTCTAAATATTTCTAAAGTTTTGATGCCCTTTACAACACATTTCAAAATATTGAAGGTAAACACTGGTTCTCTATACAATATTCTGAGACCTCAAATCCATTTTCTGAAAGGCGCCCGACACAAAACCTCCACTTAGTCCCCATCAATCGTCCAACGAAATGAACTATCAAGTAATACAGTTTCACTGCCAGTATTGACTCCGGTCCGCATGTTCTCAAATATCGGGAGTGGGCATATGCTTCCTCTGACTACTGAGTGAAGAAAGGTGTACATCCTGCATAATGACTCCAATTTATGCAGCCTCTCAAGTTTACTGATAAGGCGCAGCTTGCATGATATAGCTACAGAATGGCGTTTTTCCACTAAGCACCTCTGGCGGAACAAAATGACAGTCGCGATCTATCTGACAGCAAACATGACTTAAAACTCCTAAAACCCAGCTCTAAATAAGCTCAAATACAATTACAACTAGCCAGCTGATGCCAGCAAGCTGCAGTAAAAGGCCGATTTGAGAGAAGCAGCAAAACGTTGGGACAGTGTTTCCATCAAATGAAGTGAAAAAAATTAATATAAAGGTACAGGGAAATATCTAACTGACAGCTGTGGCCGACAACGTACTGAGGTCAGATTAAGAGGAATAAAAGACATCACAACATAGTCAACCATAACAATGCTTACTTCGAGCGGTCAGTCTGAAAAAAAAGAAAACAAATACTAGAAAAACTAATATTACCAACTTCCATTCTTCGTCAATTAGAAATAGTGGAGAAATAAACGCAGCTGTTAAAACAAAACACAAATGTAATGAAACCTGGTGAGGACAATACAGGAACATACTAGAGATTTGATACAAACGCTGTCATTATTATGAAAACGGAATCCCCCAAGACACACAACATATTCTGGGCTACAATCGACTGAAAAAAAAATGATGTTTACTTCCTAGAAAGTGGAGGACACTGTTCAATTTGAACTATTTATTAATATTGACCGTTATAGGCAACCTGACTGATGTATTATATCAGTGGAATTTGGGGAAGGATGTTGGGAAACATATCCCCTGATGTAGGCAACGGCCGCTGGACGAGCAACGAAATATCTCAGAAACCTAAAGTCAACTAAATCAAGATTTATTTGTGACATAATACAGGAAACTTCGGAAATTTGTTGTAAACTGTATGAAACACTGAAGAAACTACTGAGGAATGGAAATTATTCTTTTTTTTCTTTTTTTTTTCTTTTTTTTTTTTAAACAGTTTAACGTCCCTTTTTAACAACGTGGTCTTTAGAGACGGGAAAGGATGGGGGCAAGGAATGGGAAGGAATTCGGCCATGGCCTTTTTGAAGGAAGCATCCCGGCATTCACCTGGAGTGATTTGGGGAAACCATGGAAAACCCAAATCTGGATGCCCGGACGGGGATTCGAACCGCCGTCCTCCCGAATGCGAGGCCAGAACGCTATCCGTTACACCACCACGCTCGGTGAAATTATTCAGGATTGGCTGTTCCACAGAGTAACATGCTTCATCATGGAGTAGAGCAAGTCGAAGGTGGGTCGTATCTATTCTTGCTCACCCAACAAATCTCAAATAAGATAGTCCATTGCAGTCCAAACAGTTAGTTTTTCTGTGAAGATAGTAGATAACTGCCGATTTTGTGTAGTATATACCCGGCGTGCGTTGTATTGTCAACAATTCAGAAGTTGGTTGGGACATCGTCTAATCAGGCTTAGCTGGCATGTTTACAGAGGTAGAAAGGACAGTTCCTTTCCTCAGCATGTTTATAACATGTTGCCTGTAGGCACATTACTGTGATGAGTGTTGTTAAGTTTATAGTGTTCTAGCATGTCTTGTGTATACACCATGTTGGAAAATGATGGTGAAACCTTGTATCAGCCTATTCAGGTATACTCTTCCGCACTTCACTAAGTCTTACTACCCTCTTCGAGGGACGTATCAACCATCAACAGGGTCGTATACCGTCACTCAAAACGTACTGTACATTAGTCCTGGATGTGGTAATTAGTACCGACGATAAAACTTTATTCTTCCGCCGCGGTTCGAACCACTTAACTCTCTATGATGTATCAGACACCATCAAAGTGCCGACATGAGCCAACGGGGCTCATTCATGCACATTCATACACATTTATTAAAGAAGTATCTTCCATCGCTAAACGGAACTTCTCGTTCATAATTATCTGCCTAACGGAACAAATTTCTTTAAAAACAGACGAAATACTGTATACGTAATATGATGAACAAATTTGTCGTCGCTGTACACTTCTCGTAAATCTAAATGGGAAACACAAAAAAGTGAACACTAGCAAATTGTCAGAAATAGGTTTACTTCCCTTTTAATATATGATCGGAGAATAAAAAACAGGAATTACAATTTTGTGCTTCTGGGTGCTTCATTCCCTCTGTAAGGAGAACTGCACAGAAAAGATTTCGGAGAAAAGAATCCGGGTAACCTTTTTATATTCGGTCAACGGGCTTCTCGAGAAAGTCCTTGAGTCACTTCAAGACCTGCTTCAAAGTAAGCGATCACCTTCCACCACCAGCGATGCTAGACAACGACTCCAACTGCCTGTTGTCGCGAAACTGGGCAATGCTCTATATGGAGTGTGCAAAAGTGCACTTGCGGAGGAAAGCTGTACTGCATTCCGGAAATACATAAGAGTAAAACACTTTTCCTATTATTATAATAGTAGTTTAAACGACTGACAAAAAACTGGAAAATCAGGTATGGTAGTAGTATAAATTTGTATTGTGATTGTTTCTACGAAAAAACTACACTGGTGTGCAAAACTTAAGGACGAACGTAACGATCGCCTGCTGTGTTGTTGCCAAGCTACATAGCTCCATGAAACTTGAACCATAAGTAGAAAGAACTGCTACAGCACACAACTGAAAAAATAAAGATTAGACGAACAGAAATGAACCTTTTATACAGCGCCAGTAAGTTCCACCGAAGTCACTGCGACTCAAGTTGAACCTCTAGATATTAGAGAAAAGAGGAACAGGGTTCTTAAAAGGGTGTGCGATCACACGGACAGCGATGCATGCTTTGTAACGTACTCCCATGCTGGCCACAAAGTTATTAAGGAGCTTTGTGGTATAGGATATCCATTCGTCCACTTAGGTGATTGAAAACTGCTGGATGGGCGTTGGTGCTTGTGAATGAGCGGCAATATGTCTCCCCAACGCATCCCACACGTGCTCGATGGGACTTAAGTCAGGGGAACGGGTAGGCCAGTATATTCGCCGAATATCCTCTCGTTCCAAGAGTACCTCCACCTGCACTGTTCGATGCGGTCGCGCATTGTCATCCATAAAAATGAAGTCGAGGCCGAATTCACCTCTGAATACACGCACATGTGGAAGGAGTACAGTGTCACATTAATGTTAGCCGGTGAGTGTATCGCGTTCGAAGAACTAGAGGTCGGAACGCCCAAGCAACACTATGCTCCTCCCCCCCCCCCCTACACACACACACTATAACATTTAAACCACAAAAAAGATCATGTTCGACGATTTTCCTGGGTGCATTTCGTATTCCAACCTCTCGCCAGATGTGGCTACGTCCAGAATCACTACTCAGACTGAGTCCGCTCTCACCTGAGTAGAGCACACGACCCCACTCCTCGTCGGTCCAGTGCTGATGCTCTTGGCACCATCGCAAAAGGTGCGGGTGTCCACGGAGCTCGACGTAATGGTCGTCGTGTAAATACACCAGTCCCTCACAGTCGCCCTGCCACTGTGCAACGGGAGATTGCGTGCCCTGCAGTATTGTAATGTATGATTACAATTGAACCCACTGTTTGACGGGAGTCCTTTCTTGCCTGTTGCACCATTTAGTGGTCATGTGATGCTGTAGTTAACCGTAGTTCAATGTATTTTATTAAAATGGATTGTACTCCACTATCATACTCTACCCTTATGTGCATAGTTACTTAGTTCTTGAAGCTAGGTTCGACGTTTTGTCTTCGTACCCATGAATGAGTTTCTGTGTTGTTCAGTTAACTAGTCAATACTTGTACGGTGTTTCATTAATTTTAAAATTAGGAAAGATCCAGTTTCAAATTACCGTCTGGCAATCCAGATTTCGATGTTCCAAGGTTTGCATATAATCATTCCGCGCGAATGCTGCAGTGGTTTCTTCAAGAGACCATGGCCGAATACCTTTTCATTACCTGCTCCATCCTGTCCCGTCTCTAACGACCTCGATGTCTCTGAGAATTACTAGCATGAAGCTAAAAATAAACCTAAGCTCTGGTCACTACCTCGGATTTATAAACAACTTTTTAACAAGTTGAGATTCGATATTTTAAAAACAACATAAAGAAACTTGTGTTTACGCTACTGTATTTACGTCTACTTTTGAACCGTCGAATGACAATATTTATCCTTTTGTTGCGTGTAATGATCAGATGTCTGTATCAACATTTTCTTATAAACATATATAAGGCAATTTACCCTAATAAGTTTTTCTTTTTTACCTTTCAATTGTGAAAAAGGAGTCTTAGTTGAAAGCTTAGTGGTAGCAGTAGATCTTATTTGAATACTAGTGCATAACAGAAGACAATTTTTTTTAGATGCTCGTGATAAAAAAAGAAAAGAGGAAGTGCTTGAAATCATGGGCTACAAGTGTAACCTACTTACATAATCGTAAATGTTCAGACAATGCTCTGGGTATGATTTATTACGCTTCCATTTGGTCATATTCCCAAAACCAAACAGTCAGTTTGTTTTAACTGAAATAACAAATAAACTCTTGTCATTCTGGTTTAGGTTCTCTAATGTCGTAACTTCTCTGGATCCCGTACTTTAAACATACATGGACATACTCTTATTATGGATTCTATATCTCTATTCATGAAATGTCAGAACCACTTAATCACCAACAAATAACAGTGTAAAAGCAATGTATTTCACATTACATTTATTATTTAAAAAAAACTGAGTTTTATTTTTACTCTCGCTGCGTTTTACTGGTACATGTGTCTCACTGCTGTTACACATTATTTGTTTAATCCAGTCTGCTCTCTAGCTAGTTGTGAATTGGTGATAAGGACCCTGCCACATAATTCTTCCACGTACGTAAATGTGAGGTGTATTTCTACGTCGTTCTTTTCTCTTTCCTACTACTTGTTTTATTGGGAAAATGGTATTCACGTTCCATCTTTCTACCGTAAAGCCGCTCTGCTCCTATCCATTGATTATTCATAATTTTACTATTGGTCCCTACAGATTTGCATTGGGTTAGGTTAAGCTAATACTGCTGACATTATTAGAGTCCTTTTTTGGATCAGTTTTTATTTATTGATAAAAAATATTTTAGTTCATTTGGTGTTTTTGTTCTTACGCTGTCACGCCGCTATCAGCCATCTATTTTATAAATTTTTGTTAAAATATTCAGAACTATTTCTTGAGCGTTTTTCATTATCTCTGTGGAAATACTTCAGGAATTTTAAATGTTTCATTTTCTTCACTTTCAAAACTTCTGTCTGCATCTAGTCTGTTTACAATTTTGAGATCTCTGGTCTCGCTTTCGGGAGGACGCCGGTTCGAATCCCTGTCCGGGCATCCAGATTTGGGTTTTACATGGTTTCCCCAAATCACTCCAGGCGAATGCCGGGATGCTCCCTTCGAAAGGGTCATGCCCGAATTCCTTCCTGTCCTTTGTCTAATTCCCATCCTGCCTCTAATGACCTCAACTTCGTTTAGGCGTAAAGCCATAAGTTAAAAAAAAAAAAAAAAAAAACAGTTACGCCTGGCGTATATAGAATTTGATGAATGCGATAGTACCGAGGTATAATAATGATACATGGTTCCACAGATTTGAACGATATTTGCGGTATTTTAGAATAGAAGCTCATCTGCATTCGTTTTGACAATTGTGAGAACAATGGTTGTGTGTGCATACAGTAGTAAGATTTTCATCAACACGAAGTCACAAAGAACAATGAGTTTTAAATTTCAAGTACATGCCTCATTAAATTTGCTAATTAACTCCCTTAAGGTATTCAACTCAGATGATAGGTCAAAATATCTCAAGATTCGAGATCGAAAGTTGTTACAGCACACTAACTACCGTAGGAAATTCACAATTATTGACTTAATTATAAGTGTTTTGAATTAGGTAGTAACTGATAATAAGTATATTTTTTTATACTTCGTTATGACGTAAGCTGAACGCCTCTGAAGTTTGTATGCACATTAAATTTTCTCTCTTTTTCATAGTGAATTTTCATTCGAGTTAACGTGGTATACTAAGAATTCGAAAGGACCAATATTTCTCAGTGATCGCTGGAGGAGTTAAATTTTTGTTCCCTGTCTGACAATTATGAAGTAGAAGCTTTTCAGTTTTTTCAGTTTAAATAGAGAGCTTTGAACAGAGTAAATCAGAAGAAGTCAGCGTAAGGGTTAATTCACTTGTTTAATGAAAAATGTAGGAGAATGTCTCAAACGCCTACTTTTATAATCTGAACACGTAGGAGCGGAATCGGTGAAGAACTTGATTTCTTTTGTATGTGACTAAATGAATGGTGCGTGATAAAAATATTAAAATTAGTTATCACTTGCAAATCTGGTTGTAGGCCATCTTCCGCAGTTGTTGGTTAATAGATTATAAATCAAAATTCCGTCTGGAAACAACTGTTGGTGTTAATTTTACTTTATTTCCATACGCGTTTCTCCCTTATGGTGTGGGTCATCGTCAGTGGAGCTAGGGTGATAATATTTTACATGGCGATCTGGAACAGCACTTTATGCATCTTACACATCTTTTTCACAATTAGAAAAACTGTTTTACACCTATTTCTGAATTATATCCATTGAAACTGCAAACATCTTGTTGCGTTTTTCTGCTATATAACATATATGTTGTTTTGATAAAATTGTTATTGGTTGTGTTATTAATGAATTGAGGCAGAATACACGTGATGACCAGAGCACTTAGGTGTGGAGATAAACCGAATCAAATAGCGTTTTTCTCGTCCGCCACAGTTCGCCACGTTTGCTGCAAATCCAATTACGGAGACAAACAGCTGTGGCGGTGGAGCGCACCAATTATGCCGGGGCTTGGTTTATCAAGGGGCTCTCGGCGGGACATTTGGCGCCACATGGTAATGAGACGTGGGCGTCCGCCTAAACCGCTATCAAAATGCCTCGCCGCGAGGCTAAACGCGAAACATTTTTAAATGTACTAACTCCTGTATTTGCGCTTTGCTGCGTAGCCCGCGAGTGAGGTCGGGGAAATTGCGTTTGCATTTTAATCACCTTACGAGCTGGAGGTACGTCCGTTGTCCCTTGTGTCTACTTGCCGAATGTCTCGTCCGTTTGAAGTGGTGGAAATGCAACCGGTTAACCACAAGTATTGAAACTTCGGAAAGAACAAATTTCTTTCACGACGTTCGAGGTATCGGTAACAACAACAGCAGCAAATATGTCTTCTGAAGTGGCTGTTGGTGCAGGGGATAAGAGGTTGCCATCTGATTGCAGGGGTTGCGGATCGAGTCCGGCATTGGCACAGATTGATTGAATCGTGTGTTTTATCCGTCATTAGTCGTCTGGACTGACTTCAATCAGGATAGTATTGGTATTCAGTCACATTCACGATACCGTACTGGATAATGCTGCATGCCGTATTATTTAAGCTGACATTAAAGAAATGTATCGTTCAGTGACTTTTTGATACAACCACAAAAACACTATCATCTGTTATTAGTCACTTAAAGGTAAAATTATATAGGAAGGAATCGTTAGCGAAGTATACAAATAAAAGTACAGCTGACGCGCATTCCCACCTTCTGTGGTTTACCGCTGCAATGGACCAGGTGTTTAACGTAGATTCGGAAGAACGAGACACATTATTTTAACACTGGTTAAGTCAAGCTTTATAACTTACTAGCTTGACCCGCCATTGCTTCGATACGGTATTGTTAGATTTGAGTATACATATAGATTAAATGAACACAACTGGAAGACTAATATTAACTTCCGTTAAATTATATATTTACATAAACATTATTATTTTAATGGTTTGGATTAACATAAATTGTAATCCCGGTTTCAGTCATGTTAAAGTTCACTGCAATTCCCTTGGAATGTGATGTTTTAGGGGATTCCATTTCACATATGCACAAAGAAATACATTAGTTTTTCCTACGCAGAAACATGAAACGTATATAACTGTATATGCAATAATATTCCATTTCAGTACCCAATAATATTAAAGCAAAATATACTTCAGATGTATTGTTCGGTAATTTAACACCATAGCGGACACACATAGGAACATTGCCTGTAATAAATATATAGATGCAATATATTTTGTCTATTTAGTTTTACTTTCTTTCTACAAGTTTGTTGGAGAATTTCAGTAGTATTAAACATTTTCCTTTTAAAAAATAAATAAATAAAAAACCTATCAGATCGACCCAATAGGTTTTTAATCTATGGAGGAACACGTACCAACATTGCCTTTTATATACATAGATGAAACTTCTGCACTGTTATAGGTAGAACCATTAACTATTAGGCTGTATGGTGGAAGAAGCATTTAATATTTAATAGAATTGTTAACTGCTTGTAATTTGAAATTTTTTTTACGTTTATTGCCTGGACACTTCTATGCCCACATGTAGCAACCTAAAACGATTATTAACTGAATATTATCCGCAATGAACCTATTCATATCTTCTATCATAACGGAGGTAGATATCCATAATATTTTATTTTCCATGTTATTTATCTTGTTGTTTTGGACGGTCAATTTCGCTAATCGCCTTCTCACACGTGTTTGGCTTAATGTTTATGGGGTATAAATGAATAGCCACCATATGAAGTCTTTTATGGGAGTTGTGTTCTGTTTATTTGTCGAAGGACTTAACAATTTAGTTGTATTACACTAGGGTTGAAACTAATTTAAAAAAAACTGAGATTATACATCACTGACACAAATTGTTGGCGTAAAATAAATTTTATAAATAATCTTACCAGCATGGATATCTAATATTTATCACAAATTCCGGGAGATAAGATAGCTTTCTTACTAATAATTTAATTACTGTGATCAATAGATTTTTTTGTTACCTGCCATTCCAACGTGTAGTAAACTGAGAGTTTATAATACATCATGGATTTTCCTTTCCTGCCACACAGTACACTGGCTACAGTTTGGGAAAGGAAGTGCATTCTGACAAGTAGAAATATCTAGGTTAGTGTTGTTCTAAAGTAGGTAATGTCTTTGAACCATGTTTTTTGAATTCCAGCGAACATGTAGTCGCCGGCTCTGGCGGGCGTAGTGAGTAATTGTACGCTGTCGGGTAGCTCTACGTCTAGTGTGTACGCTTCTGCCTTCTTCTAGGACGTAACTGCCCTGCGATGGTTCGACACGCTCTACTAACGGAAGAACGGCAAAGCAGCGTCGGCCTTTCATGCTCTCTCCTCAACAGGTTACAAACTACGATTTAGCTTATTTACTCTTAAATGTGTTTGCTCCTTGCAGTTTACATACCTAGCCTACCATACTTATTACTATTACACATTGTGTAGAGTCATAAGCTACCTTGTCGATTTATTTTAAAATCGTTACAAATTACTCTGATTTACCAAAAGCACGAATGGCGATTATTTAGGTGACGAAGACATGGCGGCAAATACTCCGATGGTTCCGATTGCCTTTAGTCGGGCTGATTTTTAATCTGTGAAACGTTTAATAATGTCAATTGTAAAATGAATCACAGCCAAACCAGTTGCAATATTCATTGAATTTATTGTTTACCGGTTTCGACTCGCCTTAAGGGAGTCTTCTTCATAACTTATTAAAAAGTATTACATAAATCTAAATAAACTCTTCACAATAAAATAGTAAATTTTGTACTAAAGTCACACATTAAAATATATTTTATAGCTATCCATCCGGCAGCCAACGTGTATCACAGTGCCAGCATCACATCTAACCTGGGCGGTAGCTTACTGCTGGCACTGTGATACACGTTGGCTGCCGATGGATAGCTATAAATATATTTTAATGTGTGACTTTAGTACAAAATTTACTATTTATTGTGAAGAGTTTATTTAGATTTATGTAATACTTTTAATAAGTTATGAAGAAGACTCCCTTAAGGCGAGTCGAAACCGGTAAACAATAAATTCAATGAATATTTCAACAGGTTTGGGCTGTGATTCATTTTACAATTGACATTATTAAACGTTTCACAGATTAAAATCAGCCCGACTAAAGGCAATCGGAACCATCGGAGTATTTGCCGCCATGTCTTCGTCACCTAAAAATCGCCATTCGTGCCTTTTGGTAAATCAGAGTAATTTGTAACGATTTTAAAATAAATCGACAAGGTAGCTTATGACTCTACACAATGTGTAATAGTAATAAGTATGGTAGGCTAGGTATGTAAACTGCAAGGAGCAAACACATTTAAGAGTAATAAGCTAAATCGTAGTTTGTAACCTGTTGAGGAGAGAGCATGAAAGGCCGACGCTGCTTTGCCGTTCTTCCGTTAGTAGAGCGTGTCGAACCATCGCAGGGCAGTTACGTCCTAGAAGAAGGCAGAAGCGTACACACTAGACGTAGAGCTACCCGACAGCGTACTACGCCCGCCAGAGCCGGCGACTACATGTTCGCTGGAATTCAAAAAACATGGTTCAAAGACATTACCTACTTTAGAACAACACTAACCTAGATATTTCTACTTGTCAGAATGCACTTCCTTTCCAAACTGTAGCCAGTGTACTGTGTGGCAGGAAAGGAAAATCCATGATGTATTATAAACTCTCAGTTTACTACACGTTGGAATGGCAGGTAACAAAAAAATCTATTGATCACAGTAATTAAATTATTAGTAAGAAAGCTATCTTATCTCCCGAATTTGTGATAAATATTAGATATCCATGCTGGTAAGATTATTTATAAAATTTATTTTACGCCAACAATTTGTGTCACTCAGTTTTTTTTTAAATTAGTTTCAACCCTAGTGTAATACAACTAAATTTGTTAAGTCCTTCGACAAATAAACAGAACACAACTCCCATATGGTGGCTATTCATTTATACCCCATAAACATTAAGCCAAACACGTGTGAGAAGGCGATTAGCGAAAGACCGTCCCAAAACAACAAGATAAATAACATGGAAAATAAAATATTATGGATATCTACCTCCGTTATGATAGAAGATATGAATAGGTTCATTGCGGATAATATTCAGTTAATAATCGTTTTAGGTTGCTACATGTGGCATAGAAGTGTCCAGGCAATAAACGTAAAAAAATTTCAAATTACAAGCAGTTAACAATTCTATTAAATATTAAATGCTTCTTCCACCATACAGCCTAATAGTTAATGGTTCTACCTATAACAGTGCAGAAGTTTCATCTATGTATATAAAAGGCAATGTTGGTACGTGTTCCTCCATAGATTAAAAACCTATTGGGTCGATCTGATAGGTTTTTTTATTTATTTATTTTTTAAAAGGAAAATGTTTAATACTACTGAAATTCTCCAACAAACTTGTAGAAAGAAAGTAAAACTAAATAGACAAAATATATTGCATCTATATATTTATTACAGGCAATGTTCCTATGTGTGTCCGCTATGGGTGTTAAATTACGAACAATACATCTGAAGTATATTTTGCTTTAATATTATTGGGTACTGAAATGGGAATATTATTGCATATACAGTTATACGTTTCATGTTTCTGCGTAGGAAAACTAATGTATTTCTTTGTGCATATATGAAATGGAATCCCCTACAACATCACATTCCAAGCGAATTGCAGTGAACTTTAACATGACTAAAACCGGGATTACAATTTATGTAATCCAAATCCATTAAAATAATAATGTTTATGTAAATATATAATTTAACGGAAGTTAATATCAGTCTTCCAGTTGTGTTCATTTAATCTATATGTATACTCAAATCTAACAATACCGTATCGAAGCAATGGCGGGTCAGCTAGTAAGTTATAAAGCTTGACTTAACCAGTGTTAAAATAAGGTGTCTCGTTCTTCCGAATCTACGTTAAACACCTGGTCCATTGCAGCGGTAAACCACAGAAGACGTCAGCTGTACTTTTATTTGTATACTTCGCTAACGATTCCTTCCTATAATTTTACCTTTAAGTGACTAATAGCAGATGATAGTGTTTTTGTGGTTGTATCAAAAAGTCACTGAACGATACATTTTCTTAATGTCAGCTTAAATAATACGGCATGCAGCATTATCCAGTACGGTATCGTGAATGTGATTGAATACCAATACTATCCTGATTGAAGTCAGTCCAGACGACTAATGACGGATAAAACACACTATTCAATCAATCTGTGCCAATGCCGGACTCGATCCGCAACCCCTGCAATCAGATGGCAACCTCTTAGCCCCTGCACTAACAGCCACTTCAGAAGACATATTTGCTGCTGTTGTTGTTACCGATACCTCGAACGTCGTGAAAGAAATTTGTTCTTTCAGAAGTTTCAATACTTGTGGTTAACCGGCTGCATTTCACCACTTCAAACGGACGAGACGTTCGACAAGTAGACACAAGGGACAACGGACGTACCTCCAGCTCGTAAGGTGATTAAATGCAAACGCAATTTTCCCCGACCTCACTCGCGGGCTACGCAGCAAAGCGCAAATACAGGAGTTAGTACATTTAAAATGTTTCGCGTTTAGCCTCGCGGCGTGGCATTTTGATAGCGGTTTAGGCGGACGCCCACGTCTCATTACCATGTGGCGCCAAATGTCCCGCCGAGAGCCCCTTGATAAACCAAGCCCCGGCATAATTGGTGCGCTCCACCGCCGCAGCTGTTTGTCTCCGTAATTGGATTTGCAGCAAACGTGGCGAACTATGGCGGACGAGAAAAACGCTATTTGATTCGGTTTATCTCCACACCCAAGTGCTCTGGTCATCACGTGTATTCTGCCTCAATTCATTAATAACACAACCAATAACAATTTCATCAAAACAACATGTATGTTATATAGCAGAAAAACGCAACAAGAAGTTTGCAGTTTCAACTAATATAATTCAGAAATAGGTGTAAAACAGTTTTTCTAACTTGAAAAAGATGAGTAAGATGCATAAAGTGCTGTTCCAGATCGCCATGTAAATATCATCACCCTAGCTCCACTGACGATGCACCACACCGTAAGGGCGAAACTCGTATGGAAATAAAGTAAAATTAACACCAACAGTTGTTTCCAGACGGAATTTTGATTTATAATCTATTAACCAACAACTGCGGAAGATGGCCTTCAACCAGATTTGCAGTGATACCTAATTTTAATATTTTTATCACGCACCATTCATTTAGTCACATACAAAAGAAATCAAGTTCTTCAACGATTCCGTCCTCGTGTTCAGATTATAAAAGTAGGCGTTTGAGACATTTCTACATTTTTTCATTCAACGAGTGAATTAACCCTTACGCTGCTTTTCTGATTTTCTCTGTACAAAGCTCTCTATTTAAACTGAAACTGAAAAGCTTCTACTTCATAATTGTCAGACAGGTAACAAAAATTTACTCTCCAGCGTCACTGAGAAATATTGCTCCTTTCGAATTTTAGTATACGTTAACTCAAATGAAAATTCACTATGAAAAAGAGAGAAAATTTAATGTGCATTCAAACTTCAAGGTTTCAGCTACGTCATAACGAAGTATAAAAAATACTTATTATCAGTTGCTACCTAATTCAAAACTTATAATTAAGTCATAATTGTGAATTTCCTACGGTAGTTAGTGTGCTGTAACAACTTTCGATCTCGAATCTTGAGATATTTTGACCTATCATCTGAGTTGAATACCTTAAGGGAGTTAATTAGCAAATTTAATGGGCATGTACTTGAAATTTAAAACTCATTGTTCTTTGTGACTTCGTGTTGATGAAAATCTTACTACTGTATGCACACACAACATTGTTCTCACAATTGTCAAACGAATGCAGATGAGCTTCTATTCTAAAATACGCAAATATCGTTCAAATCTGTGGAACCATGTATCATTATTATACCTCGGTACTATCGCATTCATCAAATTCTATATACGCCAGGCGTAACTGGTTTTTTTTTTTTTTTTTTTTTTTTTTTTTTTTTTTTTTTTTTAACTTATGTGCTTTACGCCTAAACGAAGTTGAGGTCATTAGAGGCAGGATGGGAATTAGACAAAGGACAGGAAGGAATTCGGGCATGACCCTTTCGAAGGGAGCATCCCGGCATTCGCCTGGAGTGATTTGGGGAAACCATGTAAAACCCAATCTGGATGCCCGGACAGGGATTCGAACCCGCGTCCTCCCGAAAGCGAGACCAGAGATCTCAAAATTGTAAACAGACTAGATGCAGACAGAAGTTTTGAAAGTGAAGAAAATGAAACATTTAAAATTCCTGAAGTATTTCCACAGAGGTAATGAAAAACGCTCAAGAAATAGTTCTGGATATTTTAACAAAATTTATAAAATAGATGGCTGATAGCGTGACAGCGTAAGAACAAAAACACCAAATGAACTAAAATATTTTATTATCAATAAATAAAAATGATCCAAAAAAGGACTCTAATAATGTCAGCAGTATTAGCTTAACCTAACCCAATGCAAATCTGTAGGGACCAATAGTAAAATTATGAATAATCAATGGATAGGAAGAGAGCGGCTTTACGGTAGAAAGATGGAACGTGAATACCATTTTCCCAATAAAACAAGTAGTAGGAAAGAGAAAAGAACGACGTAGAAATACACCTCACATTTACGTACGTGGAAGAATTATGTGGCAGGGTCCTTATCACCAATTCACAACTAGCTAGAGAGCAGACTGGATTAAACAAATAATGTGTAACAGCAGTGAGACACATGTACCAGTAAAACGCAGCGAGAGTAAAATAAAACTCAGTTTTTTTAAATAATAAATTAATGTGAAATACATTGCTTTTACACTGTTATTTGTTGGTGATTAAGTGTTCTGACATTTCATGAATAGAGATATAGAATCCATAATAAGAGTATGTCCATGTATGTTTAAAGTACGGGATCCAGAGAAGTTACGACATTAGAGAACCTAAACCAGAATGACGAGAGTTTATTTGTTATTTCAGTTAAAACAAACTGACTGTTTGGTTTTGGGAATATGACCAAATGGAAGCGTAATAAATCATACCCAGAGCATTGAAGCAGTTGTCTGAACATTTACGATTATGTAAGTAGGTTACACTGTAGCCCATGATTTCAAGCACTTCCTCTTTTCTTTTTTTATCACGAGCATCTAAAAAAAATTGTCTTCTGTTATGCACTATATTCAAATAAGATCTACTGCTACCACTAGCTTTCAACTAAGACTCCTTTTTCACAATTGAAAGGTAAAAAAGAAAAACTTATTAGGGTAAATTGCCTTATATATGTTTATAAGAAAATGTTGATACAGACATCTGATCATTACACGCAACAAAAGGATAAATATTGTCATTCGACGGTTCAAAAGTAGACGTAAATACAGTAGCGTAAACACAAGTTTCTTTATGTTGTTTTTAAAATATCGAATCTCAACTTGTTAAAAAGTTGTTTATAAATCCGAGGTAGTGACCATAGCTTAGGTTTTATTTTTAGCTTCATGCTAGTAATTCTCAGAGACATCGAGGTCGTTAGAGACGGGACAGGATGGAGCAGGTAATGAAAAGGTATTCGGCCATGGTCTCTTGAAGAAACCACTGCAGCATTCGCGCGGAATGATTATATGCAAACCTTGGAACATCGAAATCTGGATTGCCAGACGGTAATTTGAAACTGGATCTTTCCTAATTTTAAAATTAATGAAACACCGTACAAGTATTGACTAGTTAACTGAACAACACAGAACTCATTCATGGGTAACGAAGACAAACGTCGAACCTAGCTTCAAGAACTAAGTAACTATGCACAGTACAAGGGCAGATTATGATAGTGGAGTACAATCCATTTTAATAAAATACATTGAACTACGGTTAACTACAGCATCACATGACCACTAAATGGTGCAACAGGCAAGAAAGGACTCCCGTCAAACAGTGGGTTCAATTGTAATCATACATTACAATACTGCAGGGCACGCAATCTCCCGTTGCACAGTGGCAGGGCGACTGTGAGGGACTGGTGTATTTACACGACGACCATTACGTCGAGCTCCGTGGACACCCGCACCTTTTGCGATGGTGCCAAGAGCATCAGCACTGGACCGACGAGGAGTGGGTCGTGTGCTCTACTCAGGTGAGAGCGGACTCAGTCTGAGTAGTGATTCTGGACGTAGCCACATCTGGCGAGAGGTTGGAATACGAAATGCACCCAGGAAAATCGTCGAACATGATCTTTTTTGTGGTTTAAATGTTATAGTGTGTGTGTGTAGGGGGGGGGGGGGAGGAGCATAGTGTTGCTTGGGCGTTCCGACCTCTAGTTCTTCGAACGCGATACACTCACCGGCTAACATTAATGTGACACTGTACTCCTTCCACATGTGCGTGTATTCAGAGGTGAATTCGGCCTCGACTTCATTTTTATGGATGACAATGCGCGACCGCATCGAACAGTGCAGGTGGAGGTACTCTTGGAACGAGAGGATATTCGGCGAATATACTGGCCTACCCGTTCCCCTGACTTAAGTCCCATCGAGCACGTGTGGGATGCGTTGGGGAGACATATTGCCGCTCATTACAAGCACCAACGCCCATCCAGCAGTTTTCAATCACCTAAGTGGACGAATGGATATCCTATACCACAAAGCTCCTTAATAACTTTGTGGCCACATGGGAGTACGTTACAAAGCATGCATCGCTGTCCGTGTGATCGCACACCCTTTTAAGAACCCTGTTCCTCTTGTTCTCTAATATCTAGAGGTTCAACTTGAGTCGCAGTGACTTCGGTGGAACTTACTGGCGCTGTATAAAAGGTTCATTTCTGTTCGTCTAATCTTTATTTTTTCAGTTGTGTGCTGTAGCAGTTCTTTCTACTTATGGTTCAAGTTTCATGGAGCTATGTAGCTTGGCAACAACACAGCAGGCGATCGTTACTTCGTCCTTAAGTTTTGCACACCAGTGT
>JARYHS010013630.1:216735395-216762139 GCA_031002005.1 Vandiemenella viatica
TCCTGCCTCTAATGACCTCAACTTCGTTTAGGCGTAAAGCCATAAGTTAAAAAAAAAAAAAAAAAAAAAAAAAAAAAAAAAAAAAAAAAAACCAGTTACGCCTGGCGTATATAGAATTTGATGAATGCGATAGTACCGAGGTATAATAATGATACATGGTTCCACAGATTTGAACGATATTTGCGGTATTTTAGAATAGAAGCTCATCTGCATTCGTTTTGACAATTGTGAGAACAATGGTTGTGTGTGCATACAGTAGTAAGATTTTCATCAACACGAAGTCACAAAGAACAATGAGTTTTAAATTTCAAGTACATGCCTCATTAAATTTGCTAATTAACTCCCTTAAGGTATTCAACTCAGATGATAGGTCAAAATATCTCAAGATTCGAGATCGAAAGTTGTTACAGCACACTAACTACCGTAGGAAATTCACAATTATTGACTTAATTATAAGCTCGTATTATGAATTAGGTAGTAACTGATAATAAGTATATTTTTTATACTTCGTTATGACGTAAGCTGAACGCCTCTGAAGTTTGTATGCACATTAAATTTTCTCTCTTTTTCATAGTGAATTTTCATTCGAGTTAACGTGGTATACTAAGAATTCGAAAGGACCAATATTTCTCAGTGATCGCTGGAGGAGTTAAATTTTTGTTCCCTGTCTGACAATTATGAAGTAGAAGCTTTTCAGTTTTTTCAGTTTAAATAGAGAGCTTTGAACAGAGTAAATCAGAAGAAGTCAGCGTAAGGGTTAATTCACTTGTTTAATGAAAAATGTAGGAGAATGTCTCAAACGCCTACTTTTATAATCTGAACACGTAGGAGCGGAATCGGTGAAGAACTTGATTTCTTTTGTATGTGACTAAATGAATGGTGCGTGATAAAAATATTAAAATTAGTTATCACTTGCAAATCTGGTTGTAGGCCATCTTCCGCAGTTGTTGGTTAATAGATTATAAATCAAAATTCCGTCTGGAAACAACTGTTGGTGTTAATTTTACTTTATTTCCATACGCGTTTCTCCCTTATGGTGTGGGTCATCGTCAGTGGAGCTAGGGTGATAATATTTTACATGGCGATCTGGAACAGCACTTTATGCATCTTACACATCTTTTTCACAATTAGAAAAACTGTTTTACACCTATTTCTGAATTATATCCATTGAAACTGCAAACATCTTGTTGCGTTTTTCTGCTATATAACATATATGTTGTTTTGATAAAATTGTTATTGGTTGTGTTATTAATGAATTGAGGCAGAATACACGTGATGACCAGAGCACTTAGGTGTGGAGATAAACCGAATCAAATAGCGTTTTTCTCGTCCGCCACAGTTCGCCACGTTTGCTGCAAATCCAATTACGGAGACAAACAGCTGTGGCGGTGGAGCGCACCAATTATGCCGGGGCTTGGTTTATCAAGGGGCTCTCGGCGGGACATTTGGCGCCACATGGTAATGAGACGTGGGCGTCCGCCTAAACCGCTATCAAAATGCCTCGCCGCGAGGCTAAACGCGAAACATTTTTAAATGTACTAACTCCTGTATTTGCGCTTTGCTGCGTAGCCCGCGAGTGAGGTCGGGGAAATTGCGTTTGCATTTTAATCACCTTACGAGCTGGAGGTACGTCCGTTGTCCCTTGTGTCTACTTGCCGAATGTCTCGTCCGTTTGAAGTGGTGGAAATGCAACCGGTTAACCACAAGTATTGAAACTTCGGAAAGAACAAATTTCTTTCACGACGTTCGAGGTATCGGTAACAACAACAGCAGCAAATATGTCTTCTGAAGTGGCTGTTGGTGCAGGGGATAAGAGGTTGCCATCTGATTGCAGGGGTTGCGGATCGAGTCCGGCATTGGCACAGATTGATTGAATCGTGTGTTTTATCCGTCATTAGTCGTCTGGACTGACTTCAATCAGGATAGTATTGGTATTCAGTCACATTCACGATACCGTACTGGATAATGCTGCATGCCGTATTATTTAAGCTGACATTAAGAAAATGTATCGTTCAGTGACTTTTTGATACAACCACAAAAACACTATCATCTGTTATTAGTCACTTAAAGGTAAAATTATATAGGAAGGAATCGTTAGCGAAGTATACAAATAAAAGTACAGCTGACGCGCATTCCCACCTTCTGTGGTTTACCGCTGCAATGGACCAGGTGTTTAACGTAGATTCGGAAGAACGAGACACATTATTTTAACACTGGTTAAGTCAAGCTTTATAACTTACTAGCTGACCCGCCATTGCTTCGATACGGTATTGTTAGATTTGAGTATACATATAGATTAAATGAACACAACTGGAAGACTAATATTAACTTCCGTTAAATTATATATTTACATAAACATTATTATTTTAATGGTTTGGATTACATAAATTGTAATCCCGGTTTCAGTCATGTTAAAGTTCACTGCAATTCCCTTGGAATGTGATGTTTTAGGGGATTCCATTTCACATATGCACAAAGAAATACATTAGTTTTTCCTACGCAGAAACATGAAACGTATAACTGTATATGCAATAATATTCCCATTTCAGTACCCAATAATATTAAAGCAAAATATACTTCAGATGTATTGTTCGGTAATTTAACACCCATAGCGGACACACATAGGAACATTGCCTGTAATAAATATATAGATGCAATATATTTTGTCTATTTAGTTTTACTTTCTTTCTACAAGTTTGTTGGAGAATTTCAGTAGTATTAAACATTTTCCTTTTAAAAAATAAATAAATAAAAAAACCTATCAGATCGACCCAATAGGTTTTTAATCTATGGAGGAACACGTACCAACATTGCCTTTTATATACATAGATGAAACTTCTGCACTGTTATAGGTAGAACCATTAACTATTAGGCTGTATGGTGGAAGAAGCATTTAATATTTAATAGAATTGTTAACTGCTTGTAATTTGAAATTTTTTTACGTTTATTGCCTGGACACTTCTATGCCCACATGTAGCAACCTAAAACGATTATTAACTGAATATTATCCGCAATGAACCTATTCATATCTTCTATCATAACGGAGGTAGATATCCATAATATTTTATTTTCCATGTTATTTATCTTGTTGTTTTGGACGGTCAATTTCGCTAATCGCCTTCTCACACGTGTTTGGCTTAATGTTTATGGGGTATAAATGAATAGCCACCATATGGGAGTTGTGTTCTGTTTATTTGTCGAAGGACTTAACAAATTTAGTTGTATTACACTAGGGTTGAAACTAATAAAAAAACTGAGATTATACATCACTGACACAAATTGTTGGCGTAAAATAAATTTTATAAATAATCTTACCAGCATGGATATCTAATATTTATCACAAATTCCGGGAGATAAGATAGCTTTCTTACTAATAATTTAATTACTGTGATCAATAGATTTTTTTGTTACCTGCCATTCCAACGTGTAGTAAACTGAGAGTTTATAATACATCATGGATTTTCCTTTCCTGCCACACAGTACACTGGCTACAGTTTGGGAAAGGAAGTGCATTCTGACAAGTAGAAATATCTAGGTTAGTGTTGTTCTAAAGTAGGTAATGTCTTTGAACCATGTTTTTTGAATTCCAGCGAACATGTAGTCGCCGGCTCTGGCGGGCGTAGTGAGTAATTGTACGCTGTCGGGTAGCTCTACGTCTAGTGTGTACGCTTCTGCCTTCTTCTAGGACGTAACTGCCCTGCGATGGTTCGACACGCTCTACTAACGGAAGAACGGCAAAGCAGCGTCGGCCTTTCATGCTCTCTCCTCAACAGGTTACAAACTACGATTTAGCTTATTTACTCTTAAATGTGTTTGCTCCTTGCAGTTTACATACCTAGCCTACCATACTTATTACTATTACACATTGTGTAGAGTCATAAGCTACCTTGTCGATTTATTTTAAAATCGTTACAAATTACTCTGATTTACCAAAAGGCACGAATGGCGATTATTTAGGTGACGAAGACATGGCGGCAAATACTCCGATGGTTCCGATTGCCTTTAGTCGGGCTGATTTTTAATCTGTGAAACGTTTAATAATGTCAATTGTAAAATGAATCACAGCCAAACCAGTTGCAATATTCATTGAATTTATTGTTTACCGGTTTCGACTCGCCTTAAGGGAGTCTTCTTCATAACTTATTAAAAAGTATTACATAAATCTAAATAAACTCTTCACAATAAAATAGTAAATTTTGTACTAAAGTCACACATTAAAATATATTTTATAGCTATCCATCCGGCAGCCAACGTGTATCACAGTGCCAGCATCACATCTAACCTGGGCGGTAGCTTACTGCTGGCACTGTGATACACGTTGGCTGCCGGATGGATAGCTATAAAATATATTTTAATGTGTGACTTTAGTACAAAATTTACTATTTTATTGTGAAGAGTTTATTTAGATTTATGTAATACTTTTTAATAAGTTATGAAGAAGACTCCCTTAAGGCGAGTCGAAACCGGTAAACAATAAATTCAATGAATATTTCAACAGGTTTGGCTGTGATTCATTTTACAATTGAAGAAACACTGTTGCTGTTGATGCTGCCATGCTCAAGATTTTGAGGTTTAATAATGTGATTATAACTACCCGGTCAGAATTCACGAAGTCTGAATGCAGAATTATATCCGGTGACATGTAGCATTGCTCAGTATTCAGGAAGTGATTGCTAATTTTGGGATTATGATCTCCATTGTGGGTCAGAGACCTGAACACTGAGGCGAGAAGATGAAAAATAGATAGAACCGTTTGAGATGTGGATCAGAATGGAGAGGATAAATTGGATCGAAAAATTGAGTAATATTGAAGTTTTTGAAAGGGTTGGTGAGAGAAGGAAACTACTTCTAATCAAAAAGGAAGAAAGAATAAATGGATGGGACACTTGTCGAGAGGGGAGTGTTTGTTAAAAGATGTCTTGGAAGGACTTGTTGTGGGAGTAGAGTGAGAGCACGAAGGAGGTACAATATCACAGATAACATCAAAGGAAACAGAAACCACATGCACATGAAAAGAATGGCAGAAGAAAGGATAGCATGGAGAGCATCCACGTGAAAACCTGCCTTAGGGCAGAATATTAATGATGATGAATCTCCATGGTGCTATCAGTTAATGAGAGTAGCTAATCGAATTATAACCTTTCACACGAGACAGTGAATGAGGAGGACACATGGCTGAGCGATCGAAACATGTTCCGATTGAGCAGACACGTCCGTATCAACAGAACAACACTGTGTTACCACAAATCCCTCTCGGTGATTGCCAGGATTCTTGCATCAAAAGTCCATGGCTGAATTACCTTCCGTCCCTTGTCGCCAATCCTTTCCCACTGCTATTGATCTCGACGTCGACGAGGCGTAAAGCCATTTGTGTGAAGTGACTGGCACAGTGGTCCTGAAAGCTCTAAATAAGAGTCTGTGCGGTATATGTAGCTACTTCAGTCGTTGGGTGATACGTGTGGTAGCAGACAATCGAGTCAGCCTTGGCGTCAGCGGTTATCCTGGCGTCACGAATATACGAATTCCACCCTCGATGACTGGAAGAAAGTAGCTTCTAGTGCGGCGTAGGAGCAGTCTGGTTGCTCAGCGGTTAAGAGGTCTGACTGGCGATCCAAAGGTCCCTAGAACGAATCCCTGTCTCGGCGGGGATTTTCATAGACCCTTAACCCGACCTCCACTTCTGGCACAGCTTGATGTGTAATATTGAGGACGCGAGAACGCTTCCGTGGTTCAGATTCCACTTTAAATTGTAGGTCCCCTGCACCCGGTTGAATTACCGGTTTATGGCGGCTACGACAGGGGCGGAATGCGCAGTCAATAGAAACGCTGTCACCAGTTCATTATAATCACACGAAATTATTATTAGTGCGCCATAAGCACCGCGATCCAACTTATTACCAAGACAACATGCAAGTTAGCGATAGTTCCATGATATTGACAGACATGTTAACTTTGCAGTCTTTTATGGATTTTATGTACACTAAAAACGATGAGGAAGTTCTAGGTTGATGATGCACTGTGTCACCGGGAGCAATTGGTTTGAGGAGAATTGTGTGTGGACTATTCCAGCAGAGTACATGGTTTGGCCATTTGAGTATCATTTGAGCACGAGGACCGCCTCAGAAAATGAAAAGCGGTTATTGAAGTATGTTGGTTGCAGAATCCTCCTGAGGCATTCCATCGATCATAATATTTAATAAGGCCTTTTTTTTTTGTGTCCTGTATTTGGGTGCAATGTGGGCAACGACTTGATGCTGAAGAGATAACGCGCTCTCGGAGTTAAGTATATTTTACATGCTCATCGTATAGTACAATGAATTTCATCGGGCTATAAATATTTGATCTGTTGACATTATATTGAATTTTTTAATTGAAATACGAGAAATTGCACAAAATTTGGATATAGTGCACATCAGCTATACAAGAAAGGCTAAGATTTGTTCTAAACGCTGGTAACGGTAAATTCGGATAACAAAACTCTAGAAATGATGAAATACCATTTTCTAGATATTGATAATACCTGACATATGCCATAAGCTAGCATATTTTTTTATAATTGAATTTTCTACCACAATTTCAAAAGCTAAGTCAGTGGTTGTCTAATTAACTCACAAGAAACAATCAATTTCTCTCTAGTTCTAAGAAAGCAGAGGCTAAGTGTAACATAACACTTAGTGAACATTAAAAAAATGAAACAAAAATCATTAAGACTGTTTAAGGTGACAGCTACCAATGACTACCTTCAGTCACTGCTTTGGATCGTGATATACTGAAGAAATTATTTTGATTCGTTACTTCCAGTTACTTCTAAGTTAATTTGTTGGCTAAACTGAGTGCTAAAGAACCCGCGTTGCGTCTCGAGGAGGCAGTTGTTATAGGGGTGTGGTGTGAGCAGGCGGCATTGTGGCCCGTGTCACGCGCGGCAGGTGACTTAATGGGCTGCAGTGAGGCTGGTCGGCGTTCGGCCCTTAATGGAGTTAGCCTGCCAGCTGCTAAGTAGGTCTCTGATCCCAGGGTCAAAACGATTCAGCCACTCCCACCCGCCCCTGCAGCTTACTACCACATACCTCATCTACTGAACTGCAAAACATCTACCACTTTTCCCACACAGAAATTAATAGTAAGCAGAAAAATTCAACATCATCTTCAAAGCTGAAATTCAACTGTAACATAAACAAAGAGGTAATTCTGAAGAAAGAAAATTAATAATAGTATTGTTATTTAGCTTCTTGCAGAAAGAACAAAACGGATTCTACAATTTTATTACCTGTTTAAATAAAAAGAAAAAGATTTTCATTATTACGCGCGAGAATTATCCGTCTTTGAATTTGGTAATACAAGGATCTTGAGAAGTAATCTAATAGATGATTATGAAGTAATTAATTATTTATATATTCACTCATTTAATGCAATATTTTATGTTCTGGTACTTTCCATTTTGTATATAATTAACCGAAACTAACAACTTAAATTGGCGTGTTATAAGCGCTGGTTTTAAATTAATTTTAAGCAATGTATTTGAAGTGTGTGATTAGATTTTATAGACCTATAATTAAAAAAAAAATACATCGGACTTTTGTCCAGAATATATTTGATTAATCGTATGGAGCTGAGGATTCCTCCAGCGTTCTCATTCCTTTCAGCGGTCTCTCAAGCCCTGGAAGTATTTCGCAAAGAGAGACTTCCTTGGTAATGCAGACATATTCTGTTCTCATTCAAATAGTGTACCTGTCGCTGGTATTATCAACTCAGGAAAGAACCGAACATTGCAAGACGCCGTGGGGGAAGGATAAAGTAAATTCATTTGACATGTCAATGGTTCTTTACTCCATACAAAATCCTGATTTGTTTTGTGATTCAATAAGATTATGGAGTCGTTCGGTACCACTAACTATCCTACCTTGCTGCCAAAGTTCAAATGACGGAACCATGTTAACAACCCAGCATGGACGCCAAACAGCGTCAAATTGTTTCAGGCTACATTCAGATGAAGCGTTTTACAGACGATTGGAGTAGCACGTTTTCGAATAGCGCCTTATTTTTGTTGCATCCAGATGACTCATTTTTCGCGTGGCATCTTTGTGCTTGCGTACCGGCGATGACAAAGACGCAAAAAGAAGAGAAATCAGACAATATAGGATAAATCCAGTATTAAATGATTGAATGACTCACAGTAAGTTTGTAACGTTGTATCCAAGTTTGAGAAACGATGACAGAAACTCTTTTAACTACTATTAATAAATAAATTACGCCAAAGTAATTGACTTTTTTGTAAGTCAATTGCTTTGGCGTAATTTATTTATTAATATTATCAGCAATTGAGGAAAATGATCCACAACATCCAGATCTTTTAACTACTTTCGAATGTCAGTGAAGTCTTCTGATGATTTGCTTATTTATATTTGAATATTTCATCGATTCCATGTCCCATGTTGCTACACTCTTTTCCACTCCGTCAATAAATAATTCGGTACCGAAGTTATCCTGCTACAGTACATTTTCATACGAATTAACTACAACTATTGCGCGACTACTGGACAGAGCAATGGCATCCCTAGAATTTCCACTCGTAATGCACGTTATTCAAGTGTGAGCAGCAAACGCGCGACTGCTTATGGATGCAATGTATGCACCTCTAGTATCTCACTATGGCGCGATTACTCCAATTGCTCGTAAAACGCCTCATCTTAATGTCGTGTGTTGTGCGATTGGACACAGTCAAAAACTACCGTAGAGGAAATTTGTATTTAACAATGTCTCGTTGTTGTTGTTGTTGTTATTGCTTTAGGCCGGGTCGATATCGAGGTCACTAGCACCCTAAGAATGTCTCAACTAGACGCGAAGAATGTTCAATTTCCGATATTTCCAGATACAATTCAGCGTTAGTTCAGTACAGTAACTTACAGAATGGCTTCCTCTATACGCACGCAGATGTAAACAGCCATTCGGAAGCCAATCATCAGCGGTATAAAGCTTTTACATAGCGATTACAATTATGCGAAATAAAGATATCAGTAAGGTATAAAGAAAGAAAGTGAAACCATTTGCTATTGTTACCGTCCTTCTAGCAAATAAAATAGAAGGGATAAAAGTTCTTTGACCTGCTTGAGCAAATCGTTGACAAACGCGAAAATAATTTCCAAAGAATCAATACCATTTCCATTTCTGTAACATATATTAATAACTTTCTTTTTCTTTCATAAAATATGCAATACCATGTGATCATTTCTCCGAGTTGCAAGTTCTTTAAAGGAGTAAACTTAGTCATAAAACAGAAAAAATTTCAGTTTGGGCTTAAAAATGACTAGGTCTTGTGATGATTTTTTTCCCATATTCTGTAGGGTATAAGAAAATTAAATATAGGTATAAATTACCGAAAACTTTATCCCTCCCTGAACAAATTACAACCTCCTACTGGTTCTCTTCTTCGAGTTCATACTTTTAGCCAGTACTGTAGTTACTTTAGTTAAAATATTTGGTATTGTCTTTTATTAAGATTGAAGGTACTATATGTGTTGTGTAGGCATTGTGGACAAACGAAAATCACTAAAACATTTACACACAATATTCATTGCTTCACTTCACAATTAACATTTAGACAACTTGTGTGTTACTCTATATCTGCTGTGCCTGTGAAGAATTTCCAAAGAGAGATTGCGTAGGAGGGTTAAAAGTAAGATTGCGTATTTCTTCTTTTCAAATCAACAAGTAGGCACTCCTGTCATAACCAGACTGTGGTAGAACCAAAAGATGAATAGGATTGTTCTAGCTACTCGTCGATGATACACCAAGGGACTTAATGATAATAGTTTTCTTGATTATTTTCCAACCCAAGATCAGATTATAGCTGCCTAATAACGTATTTTAAGCATAGAACGATAGTAATTTATTAGCGAGGAAGAATCTCTCTTTTCCTAAAGGAATCATTGCAATGTCGTCCACAATTTTTCTGGTAGCTGTTTTCATCAAATGTTAACAAAAAGACACTATTATTCCGTTGACTGCAGTAATTGACTGACGCACATTATAAATTTGATGACTCTTCATAAAGATATCGCGAAAACTGCGGCACCAAAAACACTGAAATGACTTCTTAGCTATCAGCAAAGATAATTCATTTGTTACTAACCATGTTTTAAATAAAGTTAGTCTCGTAGTATTTTATTTAATAGCAAGCATAAAAATATTTTTTTCATTTTATTGTAAGTATTAATGGCTAAATTTGTCATCATGAAAAAAAATCATCCATCAATACTGAAACTTTAAATGCAAAATAATGTGACATTTCTGATTACAAAACTATTTTTTTCTTCGTCAATTATAAAGCCAGATTTTTTTTTTTATATATATATTATTTTAATCTTAAGACGTATGAGCTACGCCAGGCCGCTCCGTGGTTCGGATTCCACGTTAAACTGTAGGTCCCAGAGGAAAGGAACTGGCCGTCCTACCTCTGACACAATGGCTTAGTATGCTTCCTTCGGGAGGATCCAACCAACCTTCGGGCTGTGCACTAAGTTAAGTTTTAATCTAAGACAAACTCATGGTCGTTACAAAGCGTTTGTCTGGCAGTACACATTCACAGTTCGTTTGGGATGTTCATTGTTATATGGATCAGATCATATTCCATAATATAGTCGCGGTATATGTTGACGCCTGTAGCTGTTGCCACGCATCTCGTTTATTACGTGGCACGCCGTTGATTTATTCTTTCGAATGACGTGAAGATATGATTTTCTGTGACTCAAAGACAAAAGTCAATTAATTTGACCTTTTTCCAACCATGGGAACGAAATGCAGAACTATAACTTTCTTTCTTTCTTCGCCTCCGGATGGCAGAAACTCTCGTTTCTATTTCCCACATGAAACATTTTGTTCTTCTCCCTCCAGATCGGGCACAGGTAAGTCCTTCTCTCTTCTTTTGGAGTCGATAGAATGAATTCTTGTTTCTCCACAATCAAGTAAGGAAACCCAGTTCATCACTGAATGGTGTGGACTCGTATTTTGCGAAGGAGTCCGCTAATAATATCAGGTTCCTTGTGTGTAGTTCCTTACCGTAGCCGCAGCCTTGTAACACGTTGAGGGGTGCTTGTTGTTTTCGTGTATTCTATGATACGTCACCACACTAGCCACTAAAACTTCAATCTATCAATAGATTTTGTGTTTTGGTTTTCATTCGCAATGAAAAATTGATAAATGGATAATGCCAAAGCAATTGAATGTTTGTGAGTTTATTGATCTGCCGAAGACGTTTCTCTTCTTCTGCAGAACCATCTTCAGCGGATTCATCTGGTAATTACGTACACATGTTACAATTTGGTTATGTTGTTTCGTTTTGTACAACGGAATTATTATCTGAATTATACTCTACTTACATTTTTCGATCTGCTGCATTTATTTACGCTCCACTCTCAGCAGCAGTGATTTTTTATTTCTTTGTGAATAGTAATTCATTTTCCAGATTGTTATTTCACTAGCGATTAGCGCAACACTGCACTCCACTGTACTGCATGTTTATTGCGAATGGCCGGTTCGTTCTGTTTACTTTCGACTTTGTGTCGCTATGTGGTGTTGTTTTGTTTTTTAGTCTGTCTTCCATTTGTTTGGCGCGTTTTTTTTTTTCAAATATAAATGGATGTCATTATTTTTTTATGGTTGTGTCCTTGTTTAATGTTATTTTGCCTGGGTCGATGGTTTTTACTTTATTTTATTTTCAGTACTGTGTATAGTGTCGGGTGTGCATTCGTTCATGCACAAACATTCAATTGTTTTGGCGTTATTAATTTACCAATATCATCAGCAATTGAGCAAAATGATCCGCAAAGTCTAGATATCAAAGAAAAAATTAAGTCTGTACCGAATCTGGACCATTTAGCAGTCACAGCGTGTTGTTCATAGTCACTAGTAAGTAGTAACAGTAAATCCTCTTAGAGCAAAATGTTCCTTCGTGTCATAATATGAACAAAGTCATGTGATGTAAAGATTGCGGTCCTTATTTTACATGAGTACATAAGTTTTCTGTTTGTTACGACCAGATAAGAACTTTATAACCCTCCTGCAGTGGTTTAGTGTGTCTCCCTTGGTTGGTGGAGGTCATAATTGTTGTAACGTAACAATCATCGACCTTCGGTACATCGTAACTAACAGTGCCAAAGAACTTTCAATGAACCCAGCAGTATTTATCACTTCTTTTACCAGGCTTCGATTACTATTAAAATGTGGCGAAGATAGTTGATACCGATTTCTGGGGTTCCTATGCACTGTAGATGTACAGAAACAAATGGTTAATTAAATTACTGTAGCCAATTTTCCTATTTTAATCCTTGGCGTGTTTCTTTATAGGAGAAATCCCAGTGCGTGCCCTGAAACAAAATCTCCTAATACAGAGCAGTGGAAACACATAAATGGATATGAACCACTTTCAGCACAACATCGGAGCCGGGTATAAGAAGTGTTAGACTGACAGGATTCGCTGAAAGTTCTACTGCACTGTTAGCGGCGAATCCCCAAGGTTTGTTCGGCCGCTGGGTGTCAGTCTTCGGATCTCCAGATCTTTCCACATCTGTTGTGGCTTCCCTCAGGGCAGAGTGGAATCCTAAACACTGAGCGTCCTACCACACTTCAAATGAACAAAGCAAAGATTTTAAATAGAAGGAGATCAGCTTATAAGTTCTTGATACTTACGGCTCACTCGAGTATTCTAACAAGGGAATTGTCAATCATCCGTGAGGCATTTAAACTAATGACCCTCCGAACCGCATGTAGTGTCAGATTTAGTGTGGAGGAAGCGTATACACACAGCGCAACGCTATGAGTTTTAGAAGAACTTCATATGTTTAAAATCATGTAAGCTATAGATCTAATTGTCCTAAACCAACTTCTTTTGCTATAGAGATGAGAAAAGAACCATTTTCTGAAGCCTTTTTCGTTTTCTGGATGCGAAAATAATTCGTAAGTCCACTTTATCTGATACGCAATTCCTGCATTAACACTTTGACAGAAATAAGTAACATCCACTTTTTTTTGAGATATCGATTAAATCCATGTGACGGTTAGCCGTTTTCGGGCAACAAAACTAAAACCATGCTGAAATAAAATCTGTTAGAGATACGGTGGCTGTTGCTTTCCATTCCCTCTTGCTGTTCTGCACGTTGTGGGCTAAATAAATTCATAATTTCTGCCACGAACGATTGCAGAACGTTAATTTGTACTTTTTCTGTCGAAATACCTGTTGAACGTTGATTCTTTAGAATTCGACAACACAGTAATTTTTAAGTCTTCGTCGGAACATTTATTCTTCAGAACATGTTAAACTATTAAATACACCATTATGTAAAACACTAAATATGTCCTCGACCATATCAGGTCTGTAGGCTTCCAAACCAGACAGACTACTGCCGCCGACCCTTGCTGCGAGTCCCGATTACAGCTGTTCCACACACTTCTTACTTGATTCGGTCTGCCACGGGCCACTTCGTTGCGGGGACTGGGACAGACAGCATCAAAACACAGACATAGTATTTTATAAACAAACTACTCTGAACGTGAAATCTCTAATTTGAAAATACGTAGATCCTATTACAAAAACATGCACACACGTCAAAACTCATATTGCATAAATCATTTTGTGCAAACTTAAATTTATCAGATAAAAACAAAATATGTGTATACCTACCCTTTTTATATTTATTGTATTAAATAGTTGTAATGAGCGAATGACTACGTTCTCCCTGTATACCGGAAATAGCTGGAATCTGTTTAAAGACACTGACTTCAGATATTTTCAATGTGGTGGTGATTAGACGAGGAATCTTACCAATTTTATTCCTATCATAATCAAATTTGTCACGGCAATGAGCATTTCCTCTTTGCGCTATTACAAAATTCAAAACTAATATCTGGATTGCAATGATATTTGTTAGAAGTAGTAACCATAAATGTTACCGCAGTTAATAACTAATGGACGTAGATGGTAATGCCAAATATGGTAAACAACTGGAGATTCTTTGTTAAAGGCCGTAAGCAGCGCTACACTGAAAAGATTATGATGAAACTGTGTGTGAACTACGTACGGCTTTCAATTTGGCACTTATGCGGATACCAGACCTGGAGGAGGCATACTTAGCCTGGCGTCAGAGGCGGGGTGGCCAGCTGCTTTCCTCCTTACCTAACCCTTCGTGTAAAGGGAACCTTCAGTTTAACGTGTAATCCGAACCACAGAAGCGTTCTGGCGTATTTTGCAGTTCACAGCAAGCAGTGGAAGAGGTGAAGGTTGGTTCGAGGGCTTTTGGAAATCCTCTCCTAGACAGGGATTCGAATCGGGGAACATTCCTCCTCCGGTCAGACGCCTGCTACAAACGCTATCAGTCTAGAAAAAATACACGTCGGATAGAGCGTTTGTGAGTAACGCAGTGGTGGAGTGAGTGTTCGTGTGGCGAGCTGGGGACTGCGGGGCGCGTCCAATCGATAGACGTACTCACGCCCGACGAGAGCTCACGCCTTTTATCTCGCACAGCCCACAGCCTCGCAGGGGACCGACGGCTTTCACTTTCTTCTCCAGTCTGCTTTTAACGTAGCGGAATGGAGGAATTTCCGCTGTTACAGTCTCACATATTTTTATCACGAATGCGAAAGTTTTGAAACCACAAAAGTATGGAAAAATATTATGAAAATCGTAACTGATTAATTATGAGTATATCCGAAGAAGGTAGTGATCCACATAACAAATCCTCCATTCCTAATTTGATAGTCGTCTTGTTTCCGTGTTCAATCATATAATCAAACCATAATTTCTTGAATGAAAAGTTTCAACAATTTACTACATCCCTGTTGGTATATTCGTACGAGAACGTCTTTGCAGTAGGATCGCAGACACACGATGAAATAAACAGGTACAAAAAGATCATTCAGAGGTCGTACATGAAATACGAAATCGACTGTTCGGTTTACTTCTCCGTGCCTTGTTATTACTAGTGGTGACTGGCCCTATTCGAAAAGCTAATCGCAATCATTCCGCCGTCGCTAAGGGATATGCAAGCTCATATATCACAAGAAAAACAGCTTCAGGTTTTCCGGAATGATCAGTTTCCTTTACTTTGCAGTGGAATTTGGTGTTAGAAACAAGAATGCAACTCTTTTAGTGTTTACCTGAGTAGGTACGTCTGGTTCCTTCACCAATTATATGTTTTCACACAAGACCAATGTGGCGTCGTCTCATCTGGAGCGTATATAGCTCTTACGGCATAAATCCAAAGTAGACGAGACCAATCGCAGAACCTCTCAGAGAACGGTCCGTGTTTTGTCAAGTTGCAACGCTCCAGTACACTATTAGAACTTATATATATGGAAAGAACTACCTGTTACCCACTACTTCGTAAGCATGGACTTAGAATTTTGTTGCCAGAAATGGATATAGAAAGTTACGTAAAAGGTCTCCCAAAAAACACGGTTTCGGGATAATATGGTGGAGAAGCCATCACGATACCATTCTACCATCGAAAATGTCTCATGGAGAGAATCAATTTACAACATATTTAAAAAATAGTCAAACACTGACGGTGGCTTAACTGAGGGCATCATGTCTTTCAGCTTGACTTCTTTCATCAGCATGAGCATCAGGTTACTAGTTTCTAATTACTTAAGCGGCTCGTGTTTTGCGAGGCACACAAAAAAAGAAGACAAAATATACTGATGCACAAAAGGGCACAAAGTAATAGAATGCTGCAGCGAAAATCAACATCTATATAACATGTTTTGTCTGTAAAACAAATTATTTTTACAGAATAAAGTATCCTAAGTCCTTTCCAATATCAAGTAGTATCCCCTTGTCAAATTTTATCAAAATAGGATAGTCGTTTAGCCCTGAAAACGTAACAAACGGATAGACAGACAGAGTTACTTTCGCATTTGCATTCTCTTGCTGCGAAAAGCCTCAATTACCAAAGTGCCAATGTAGCACTTGCTTCAATCGAATCCTTGTCCACAGTGCGTTATAGCAACAATGTGGGAGATCTTCGAGACTCAATGCAATACTGGATTAATATTTCTTCGTACTTTATCCCTACAAATTTAGACTTTAGTCTAGCCAATTACGGTAAACTGTATTTGTAGCCACGACAGAGGTGGAAAGTGTGTCAAAACGAAACTCTGTCACGTAGGCGGCCGAATAATACTTCGGGACCCAACAGTATCATACGCGTATAATTTCATACGCGTATAATTTCTTACGCTATTTCAGTCACTCATGTGTTTTTTTGTTTCTCTCGCAGTCACTTTATGTATAACCTACAGTATTTATACTAATATTACTGTTTATGTCCTTGAGCAGTTAACCTCAAACTGTGTACATAGTAATGACATTACTGTATTTTTTAATATTTATTTGATAAAAAGAATCATGATTCTAGGTTGCACTTGCAAGTAACGAAATGAAGGAAAGATAAAATAAATAAATGACTTTACTGAGGTGACGGTTGAAAGATTATATAAGTTTTTATACTTTTTGCACTTGTAATGTCATGTAATCTTAGATATTGCTTTTCGAGATTTTTCTACAGGACCCTTGTTTTTCATTTGCCTTTGGCGTTTTAATCCATGTCTGGGATATTTCTCAATGCTTCCTCCTCCTGGTGAATCTGCTGCAAAGATTAACGACCTATAATCAGCCTTTTGTGGCACATTCGGCAATAGTAACGGTTCAACAGAAAACCCCTACAAACAATAACTACATAAAACGTTATGTGTTTCATTACTGACGAGGAGAGAACCTGGATATGTTCACATCGACAAGTATACGCCTAAAATCGTTTTTTCAATAATAAATATTTAATTGAATGTTAGCTATAGAAGATAAACAGTTAAAAATATCAAGTGTTCGAACCGTGATTGCCTTTCGCATGTTCTTCCAATTTTTTCCTCGTTTTTCACTGTAGTATGTCCATGAATCTTGCTACTGCATGCATTTAGTCTATATTCCAGACCTATAGCATATAAATACACCAATTATTTACACTCTTAGTTTTTATGCACAGGGTTTACTGTTAGTCATGGTGAATCTCCTTTTTTTAAGTTTCAAAAGTAATGTTTCTGTTATTAAAATCAAGGCTGTTTATTACGTTGCATCCTATCTAATTTTAGCCCCAGGGAAATCTAGGTTGAGTACCTTTAACAGCAGCTACATCAACACATTGAAATTTACCCGCATAGCATTCTGTTACTAATCGATCTGATAAAGGGAAAAGTTCTTTAATTATAGATCATTTCTCGTGTAATATGCTTTACAACATAGAAACGGTATGAGGATAAAGTATAAAAAACAGTATTTATTTATATTATCTTTTACAGTTTATTCACCATCGAACGTTCTCTTTTGATGAGTCATTCAAAAAAAAAAAAATGGTTTTTCGTGGACCCGGCTTGACGTATTTATCTTGTAGGGCCCTAGTGATAGAAAAATAGTGAGATGAATGCCTAATGGACTAACCTTCTTCACTAAAAGCAATCTCAGAAGAAATATTAAAACAGTATCATTTGCATATGCAGTACTTTGGTGAAGACTATTTATTTCTTGAATTTCAGCAGAATATTCAGTATAGAGAATATATATCCACAGTTCTACATTTGTGGACTTTCCACATGTTTGATAACTGTATAAGAACAAAAACACGCTACACGAACAGAAAATATTTTGTTTTTTATACATATCCTAATAGAAAGAAATG
Organism: Vandiemenella viatica; assembly: GCA_031002005.1. NCBI lineage: Eukaryota > Metazoa > Arthropoda > Insecta > Orthoptera > Morabidae > Vandiemenella > Vandiemenella viatica. The sequence continues at coordinate 216,753,116 of JARYHS010013630.1, forward strand.
TATCATTTTATAGCATTACCAGCTTCCCGTGGAATCATATCACGTGGATGAAAGGGTAATTCATTTCCAATAGCGTAATAATAGTGTAGTTCACAGGGCAACATACATTCTTAATTAATCTGAAATTATTACTTCTCTCTGTAAATATTAACTGTACGACGATTCTTTTCCATTAACATTCATATTTAACAATTTTCTTCGTCCAAAAACGCACTATTGTGTAGGGAATTTTCTCTTTGCTGCGCAGTTAGTACATTGCGTGTAATTAACTACACGCCGCTAACTCAGATTTTTATGTCTCGCAGCTGGCATTCTTTAATCTCTTAAGTTGCGAGACGAATACATTGATAATGGCGTGAATGTATTGAATTATACACGCAGGAAATTCGTTTATTCCTTGCTTGTGGCATTACGCCTTTATTGGCGGGAAATAACTGGGGGCAAGGAACCAAAAGAAATTGGGTCATGACCTTTTGAAGGAACCATCAAGGCATTCGCCTGGAGTGACTTGGGAAAATCATTGAAAATCCAAATCTGAACGGCTGGGCCTGCATCCGAGCCTGCATCCTCCCGAATGAGAGACCAGAGCGTTACCACTCACCTACCATTCTCGGAAATTCTTTATTGCCACTGATGAATTTCGTAGATAAAACATATATTTACTAATACTCTCAAAGTTATTACACCGCTCTACAGTTGAATCACGTATTATGTACGTAGTGCAGTACAGTGGAACTCCAATTATCCGAACTAATTGGGACCGTACCCTATTCGGATAATCGAAAATTCAAATAATTGGATTTTTTTCCGAAAAAGGGTCTATCTTAATTAATTACTGTATGAATATTGAAAATGAGATAAAAATTTTTTTTAAAGAAAAGGAGTTTTCAATTAGGCCTTAAAGGCAACACTTTTACATGTTAAGCGCACTTACAAGTGCTGTACATTATTACAGTGTGTATGTATCGTACTGTAAATAAAAGTAATTGTTTGCTGAAAATTTCGCTCAAAGTAAGCTGTTTGATTGTATTAATCCGTTTTCGAGCAGCCAAGTCGCGCATCCGCTTGACAGTGAGAAGATGCATGCGGTCACACTCGGACTGACGCTCCAACCACTTCAAAGCAATTTTCAAGGCAGGCAAATGCTTGACCAGCTGATGGTCCCGTGTCTGCTTCAACTTCGACATTAAGGTCATCTTGTTCATCGGCACTTTCTTCTCTCACTCTTTCAATAAGTTCTTCATCATTTAGAATTTCATACCCAAGGTCTGACAAAGCACACTCCACCCCTCTCTCCTAAATCTTCAGCACTAACTTCTGAACATTTTCAGAATAATGATTCAGAATATCTCAAGTGTCACTTCACCCCCATCTTCTCCTGTCTCTTCCCTTTCCTTTTCTTGAGCTTCTTTTTCCTTTTTCTCCTTTTCTTTCTCTTCTTCAGTGGATATGCTTTTCAACTTGTTCCATGCACGTCTAAATGTGACTGCCTTAAGCGATTCGGATATTCGGAGTTCGGATAGTTGCAGTTCTACTGTAATCTCTTTTTAGTTGATTTATAACAACTGATGATGAACTACAGTGAAAGTTATGATGAACGGGGCGAGTAGTGACTATACTAAAACGTAAATCGAACTTTAAGAAGTAACTGAAGTAAATTTCGTCACGAGCTGCAAAGTTCAAGTAAGTTCCGTGCATTACTTAAATCGGAATAAATAACTCCCGTCCGGGTATTGTTTTTAGAGTAGAGTATTTCCGGGGAGTGAACTTGCCGAACTGGCGTAAGGGTGGCGGAACTTGGGCGGGATTAGATTAAAGAGACAACAGAGAGTGGGAGGTGCCGTCTCGCGCTCGCTAATTTGTTTACGAATCTGATTAGCAGGGCGAGATTTACGGCGAGAAGAAAGTGCGGGGGTGCACCGGTGAAAGGCGGCTGATCAGCATTCCGAACGAGTACCTCATCAGAGAGGAGGGCAAATTTGTTTTACCGAAATGCTTAGCGAATTGGTTTTAAAGTTTACCTATTGAAAGGGAAATCAGCGGCGGGGAGTCGGACAGCAGAGGCTCAAGGCAACCGCCCCGCCCCGCCCCGCCCCACCTCCGCCAGGAAATTGCTGCGACCCGCGATAACGCCACTCATAATTAAACGCAGCCTAAAGAGGACCAACTCCTACGCTGACAACAGCGCCTGCGCATACAGGCGCCAAATAACATCTCGGGTCGTTTGTTTAAAATGGAATGTACTCAGGTATGTATTTATAAATGTACGGTTTGTTGAATTAGACTGTTTTAATATATTTGTGACGTCGCAATTTGATAATGGATTCTTAAGTAAGTCAACGAGAGAAATGGTTGGATTTTTTTTTTAACTGCTTAATGTCTCTTAACAGCGAGGTCTTTAGAGACGGGAAAGGATTGGGGGGGGGAGGCAAGGAATGGAAAGAAATTCGGCCATGGCCTTTTGAAGGAAGCATCCCGGCATTCACCTGGAGTGATTTGGGGAAACCATGGAAAACCCAAATCTGGATGCCCGTGAACAATAATATTCTTTTGATATCTGGCTTAGTTCTCGAGATATCGACTGTCTCAAATTAGTTGTATGTGTAGTTCCTACTGCCTTAGGCAACGTTCTTCTTCTGGTCCAGGCAGCATTTCGACCTAACTATAACCGCTAGGAAAAAAAAAGATACTGAGCATGTTCAACACGTAGTTCCTTGTGGCTTTCACATTTTTTCCTGGTTCGGGCCACATTTCAATCTAACCACATCAATTTGGAGGTAATAGATCTCGATAAAGAAGCAAGATATCGAAAAATTTTGATTTTTCTTGTCGAATTACTTAAAACCGATAGTCAAATTTGGTTCTACCAAAACATTTCTTTTTTCCAAGCCTAATTTAAACCTAACCACCTCAATTTGTAGATAGCAGGATACGAAAACTAACAGAGATATCAACAAATATTATTCTTCACTTTCGATATGTCTCGCCACATTACATAAGAATCCATCATCAAATTACGGCGCCAAGATTACCGTGGAAGCCCCATCTTTTGTTGAACGAGAGTTTAGCCGTGGTCCAGACATTTTGACGTAGTTGCTACTAACACTGAAGCAGAACCACTACACCACCACGCTTGTTTGTCTGTGTAATGCTGTAACGTCTAATACCTGGTTCTGTGGAGGGAGAATTTTTTATTTTATGTCCATAAGCCTCGTCGACATTGATGTTATTGGAGGCGGTAAAGGACTTGGCGGAGGGATTGGAAAGGAATTCGGTCATGGCGTTTTGAAGGAACCATCCCGGCGTTCACCTGGAGTGATTTCGGAAAAACCATGTAAAACGGAAATCTGGATTGCTGGACAGGATTTTGGACCCGCGTCTTCCGGAACCGCTCACCCACCAGGCTTGGTGGAGAGAAAAGATAGGATGCGGACCTGACAATCACCTCTCCTGTTTTCAGCCGTCAGTTTTAGGTTACGCAAAACAAGTAATGAATGGAATTAAAGAGAAAATCTTAAGTTTATTTTTACCACATTACAAAAACTAATATTTAGGAAATAATACCAAGGATCCTTTGTGAAATCAGGCACAACTGCTTCTGGTAAGCACACTCTTCCTGGAAACAGCAGATAAAATATTTCTTACATCACAGCTGCATATCATTTTCCAATCTAACTAACCTAGAACCATAATTATGGTTAGTCTGTCCCTATAGCACTGGTCTGGTAGCCCAGTATTTCGGACCAATGCTTTGTGAGCTGCGGAGTTAGGTGCCGGGTTCAAATCCCGGTGTGAGGAGGAGTTTTTAAGAGTTGTGTTTCTGTGATTAGTGTTCCACATTAAACTATTGGTCCTACATCTGACACAGTGCTTTAGGATCCAACCAAACTTCAGGTTGTGGACTAAGAGGTTTTTTTTTAGTTTTTTGCATGCTACAAGTGATTTGGGAAGAGAACAAAATAAGAGAAATTTGGTCATAATACTAATAAAACATTATATTTCCTGGTTCGCTTATAAACTACGTACCTCCATCTTGGTTTCATTTGAACCCCCTTCCCCCCTGCCCTCCCCACGTAGCTTATGTGGCTTTTGCTACTACCTCCCGCGTAGCACGGAACTTTTTTCCCTATTGATTCCAGAAGACATTTTGTACCGTTTTGTCTATTGAGAGTATCTTAAATTACATACGGAGATAATTAAAAGATATTTTTTAATTTTTTTTTTTACTTATTGCTTTACGCCTCGTCGACGTCGAGGCCATTAGGGCGGGAAGGGACTGGGGACAAGGAACGGGAAGGAATTTGGCCACGGCCTTTTGAAGGAAGCATCCCGGCATTGATTTGGGGAAACCATGTAAAACGCAAATCTGGATGCCTGGACGGGGATTTGAACTGGCGTCCTCCTGAATGCGAGGCCAGAACGTTAACCGTTCACCCACCACGCTCGGTTTAAAAAATAAAAAATATCCACATGCTGTTGTATGTTCTGTACCTTATTTTAACTGTGACAAATAATATGAATGAAAAGCTACGTGGCTTTGCTTGGAATGCCACGCCCCCCCCCCCCCCCCCCCCCCCCCCCGTAGCCCAGCGTGGCCTTATAGCCAATCGTTCTCCCCCACCGCCAGACCAAGCTAAGTAGTTTATGGATGCTCCCTTACTAGTTCTTCAAAACACTAAATTTTGTAGGAAAAAAAATAATATATCAGGTTGAGCAGGATGCACTTTTGATGTGGCAAACCTAGCCTGTCGTTAACAGCTGAGTCATACTAGAATGCTAGGGGAACTGATGTAATTACGTTAGAGGTGTTGTACCTGTGCACACAAAGCCGCTGTTACAAGTGCTGGAGGTCCAGGCTCGTGTGGAGGAGTAGGTTCATGGCTGGTTTTTGCATTGCACATTAGTAACTGTCTTTAATTTTCATACTACCCAATACTCGGAACCTTGATAGCTATATGCGTGGTTGGAGTTTTCACTATTGGAAAATAGTTATTAGTGTTCAAGTCACTGGATGAGGATATTGCTTCTTATATCCTATAAGCCGAATTAGTACATGGTGCTCATTTCCCGTTTAGTTCTGTATTGACTCAAGCTGACTATAATTAAAGGTACTTACTAGACCGATTGCGGCGAGAAACGGGTCTCTCTCAGAGCTATCAGGACGTCTGACCTGATATGTTTTCAACGTACTTCTAAAGTTTTGCAGTAACACTGTGGATTATTTTCAGTTTTAGTGCCACGTTTTCCGAGTGAAGCATTTCCTGGCGTCATGAATACCAGAAGATTTCTTCTTTGCAACCGACGTATTAATCTTTTGTTTTTACCCATGCATTCTCGACAAATCACTTGATTGATGGCAGTAGGGCGGTGTAATATGCTTTTATGGGTCTCCTGGCTCGGTACTATTGTCTCTAGCTGGCGCTAGAGAATTCCCCGATTTCAAACTCGGTCTGCACTGGATATTTTAGGGAGCCTTATACTTACATTCATATTTGACAAATCTTGCATTGGATTAGTTAAATACGTCGGAGAGTTAATGGGTCGGTTTTACTAAAATTTGTGTCTCCTTTACCTTATGGGATTGCCGTGGAATTTAAAGCTATATCATAGGTACGTGGTCTAGCAATTTGCAACAACAACTAAAAAGAAACCTTACGAACGTATATCCTCGAGGGAGCTTCCTAAATTTAAAAGGACACCAAATTAATCGTTACCGTATCTGCGTTACCCGTTGCAACAGTGTCATTTTTCCCTTGTCAGTCCATGCATTTAATTAATGTTTTTGACATCTCCAGGTGTATTATTTTGTTTACTCAATGTGTGCAGTAAAGTACTGGAGAAGGCCTATATGACCCAACTGGAATGTAAAATAGCTGTGGTGTATCAATGAATTATTCCAACAAGTATCATTTGATTTTAGGTAAGAACATTTCTTTTTAAGTTACTATATGGCACTCATACAAACAAAAATTATACTTCGGCATTTTTCCAGTTGTTCAGAACTTTCTGTTTTACACAAACATGGCGTTCAAAACCTTTGGATTATTTTTATTAATTGTTAACGTTATTACATTACAATTTTGAATAAAATTTGTTTGATTTAGTTTGTTATAAAGTACTCCGTCAACAACCGAATGTCTTCTTTGATTTCCTGGCATCGTTGGTTTTCTGGAACAATCGTTATCACCCAATTTGGAGTAATTTTGTTGTTGAGTCTATCTTCCTGAATTGTAATACTTTCTAAATAGTCTCTCCCCACAGTGTAATGTCTGCCGATAATCTGCTACTGAATAAATGTGAACTGAGGCGCTGAGAACTTTAAAAGGACAAAGCGATTAACTTAAACAGTAACCTCTTGTGTCAGTACTTCCAAATGAACTGCCACTTTACGGTTATGTGAAAAGAATTCGTCTGTGCAAGCTATTTCGTAGCTTCTGTTACTGCTCAATTGCAAATTCCGTTTTTTAAGCTACAGTGTGTCCCAAAACTTTGAGAACAGCTGTTTCTGCCGTAATGAGGATTATTTTCATTATATATAAAAAATTTATTTATCTGTTATAGTTCACTATAAAACAGTATAAGTCACAAGTATTGAATCTGTTATTTTTATTGTTATACAGCTTTCATTCAGTAACAAAGAATATTTAGTAATAATTGGTTCTCCATAACTTGAACCACTGTATTCTGTTGTAGTTAGACACTGCAGTCATGAAATTTTATGATTTGCAGCTGTCCTTTATACTGTATTATGGGCTTGGTGGCTGGAAACAGTTATAAGTTAAAAAACGCACGATGTTTAACCATCTCGTTCGGAAGTACCTACTTCTTTTACTGGTAACTCGAATATACTCTTGTACATGCCATGTAGCAATTCTTTACAAATTTCATTTTGCTGACATATTAATCTCTTATGTCAAAGTTACGAGATAAAAACAATTGAACGTCAAATAGAGTTTACATCTACATGCCTCACTGTACAAGCAACTACTGGCAGCATCCACATCTGCGTCTACTTTTTATTTGTTTTGCTACGTCACTGACAGTTGAATGACGTTTAGAGTCACTATTCTGATCCTCTGTGTATTTGATGCACCCAGTTCAACATTCATAGGTCAACGTTCACTGCAAACGTTGTTATCACAGAGCGGGTTTCACTGAAGTTATTTCAGTAAACTCATTCAACTAATTTCTTTTCACTAAAATATTAATAATATTAGGACCAGCATCAAAATTCCATTTCTGCCGATGAATATACCATAACTATGTGAGAAATAATCCATGACGTTTCGCAGAAAAAGTGATTCATTTACACATGAAAGCACTGAAAATATATTTGACGTATGGCTCTATTCACGTTTAGCAGAGAGAAGAAATCTGATTCACACTGTGCCCTGAGGTACGACATTCTGAAATTGCGAGCTCTAGACTACTTCTGGAAACGAATTGCTGCAAGCGACAACTAAAGCGATTCGTGAAAGAAGTACATTAACACTGAAAAGAGAAGCTTATATGAGATTTTCAAATATTCTCTACATTCCACCCATTCCCGATCAGCATAGAAAAATCGCGATGAAAACCTCCTCGATAAATCGAATCTAGACTAACTTCTCTCCCGCATACATTCAGGGGTCTCTTTTATTGACTTGTTTTGCTCTTTTGTAGATGGCACGATTCGCGTGCATCTTATCATCTCCATTTTAATATTGATGAAAATAATAAGCTATTTGCTGACTTACTTCCTGAGAGGGCGCGGCGCACAGAGCGTGGTGGTTGGGTGGTTACTGTTACGTCTTGGCATTCGGGATGCGACGGGTTCGAATTCCCGTCAGGCTCTCCAGATATCAATAAAGAAATCACTCTAGGTGAATGCCACTATGACTCCTTCAATGGTCCAGGATGAACTCCTTGACTCCAATTATCTCAGACTATAATCAACTTTACATCGGTAAGTCACAAAGCTCACCAAAAAAAGGCCCTTTCAAATTAAGCGTTCTAACATTTTTCGTGTTCATGTTACAATGATCTTGGTTGTAAGATGAGGATCTGTAGTACTGTGAGGCTAATGGTAGTAAAAAAAAAAAATATACTGCTTAGGGTCCATCTTTAAAACTCTATGCTTCGGAGTGAGCAGAATGATAGAATAAATTTATATGCTATTTTATTAAACGAATTATTTGTATACTGTATCTTAGCTTTCTCGGAAACGGTTCCACCGATGTCTTTCAAAATCTTTTGGGTCCAAAAATCGATCTTTCAGGATTCATTTTATTATGTTTTTATTCTTTCGAAATGGAAAGTGACACTTTTTACTGAGGAAATAGTTCGACAGGAATGTTTCTTTAAAAAGTTTATCTACTCAACAATATGCGGCAAATCCAGTAGCAATTACGGTGCCTAGCTTTTGAGTTAGTTGGCGTGGACATTTAAATAGCAGTGTCAGAAGGCTAAGTAGATTAAAAAAAACTCTTAGCACAGGACATTCCACGTCATTCTCGCAGTGCAGGGCATGACAGTTCATTGACATTGATGCATTAAGGAATTTCGGTATACCGTGAATACCAAGTTGGGTTCAGAAAGACAAGGTCATGAGCTGAACAGACCCTAAATCTCAAAACAATTCTCACCTACGTGGCAACCTTCGTTGACTTTCAGAAGCCCAGGACTCCGTGGATACGAAAGCCCTCTTCCAGACGCTCACTGAATTGGGACTTATCACCAAAAGTTTGAAGCTTATGAAAGCGACCCTAACTAAGACTACCTTCAAAGCCAAGTTTGGAAGGGAAGTCATGCGAAATTAGAACAGATGTTAGAAAAGGGGCCGGCTTGTTGTGATCCTCTTTAACTGTCTGTTGGAATAAGTCATTCGCGAATGGACGAATAGAACACCAACAGATGGCTCTGTTTGAGAATCGGTTACAGAAAGGCAAACTATTAGTCAACTGTCTGGCCTTCGCAGATGAGTTCATTCTCCTAGCATATAGTGTGCAGGAAGTTATTCACCAACTATCCTCCCGCAACAACATA
>JARYHS010013630.1:216763139-216795174 GCA_031002005.1 Vandiemenella viatica
AAGTTCGAAGTTAGCTGTTGTGCTGTTAAAATAAATAAGATAATGATTTTAGACGTTATACCTTAGTCCTCCTGGGTGGGAAGAGCGAAGTTGTACGTTATATTTGTACACCTCAACAAAATTTTTCAGCCTTACGTATTATGTTACAAGTGCCTCAGATCGACCAATCCGAAAGGTGGAATAGATTTAACGTAAGACTAGTTCTCATATATTGGTTCAAGACGCTACCAATCTTCTAAACGCGTGAGTCAGAAATTCTGGATTTGATCTACGGTCCTGTTAGGCACATTTCGGCTTTCCTTGTTTCCCGAAATCACTGAAGGTGATTGCCGGAGTAGTCCATTAAAAAAGGTCAAAGGCGATTTCCTTCCCGCTCTTTGTCCCTAATCGTTCGGTTGTTCTAATTACCTCAATCTTGACTAGAGTTATAGCCACAAATAAATATAAAGTGTTGTTTGGAAGTGGATAAAGAAGGTATTATCATACTTAATTTATATATAATAGTGGAGGCTTATTTTTTATTTACTAGGTTGTGGTTTACGTTTGTTGGGCAGCCAGACTGAGGAACAGTACTCAGTCGTGGAATTAGCGAACTACATTACTGGTGGATAATTTGCAGTCAGTAGGTTGCTATGTAAAGGTAGCAAGTTTATGGAGATAACTGTTTCCTGACCATAGTTTAGAACCATACTCATATAAATTCTGGCGTTGATTAATCCAAGATACTCAAGATCAGTATTGTGAGTCAGCGAGACGTCTGGTAGATCTTGCCCTTGCATATTACTTACGTGAAGGGATGTGATTCTCTTTCTGAAGTCTTGTGGCAGACAAAACGTCCTCAAATATTAACATTTTGTTATTTTATGGATCATGGTAAGGTATATGTGGTGAGCATCTTATCTAGTGCCAATCGTCAAGTTAAGCAAGCTGGTGAGAGATGACATTAATTACAACTGCAATGCAAAGTCTCAAAAATGGTGGAGAGGGTATCGATCCCTGAAGGAGACAATAGCTAAGAGTTATAAATTTACGATGCTATTTTTTCATTAGTTTTCTCGAATGTCTTGTCTGATATAGTAGGACGATTGCTAAAAATCCTAGTGCTTTTTGGAAGATCTGCGGATTTTCATAAAATCAGGATGGCTTTAATCTTATGGCGTTTGAACTTGTAATGTACCACTTGGTAATTGGGAAAGCATGTGCGCGTCATTCAGCCAGGTTCGGACGGTACTCCAACATAACCAGCTAAGGTCGTGTGACTCATACCTACGCTGACAGGACGAACGATTTATTGCAGGCCATAAAGTTAAAAGCTTTTGTGTATTGACAAAAATATAAAGAACCGTATTGAATCTATGCCGACAGATGCTTTCCTGATACAGTAAAAAGTTGCAAACGAAAAAAACGATGCCTCGGGCGCTTGGCAGCTTTGGAAGCTCAGCGAATCGAAGAGTCTGTAAAAAAAACTTTTATACGTTATAAATTGTATGTTTCTTGAGGAGCACGAACGAAGATCTTAGATACCCCGTCAAATGCTCCCATTGGCTGAAAATTCTCAGTCCCCTGAAACATCGAAGCTTGGAATTTTTCGGCGGAGGCAGCAAGCGAGCAGAGGAGACACTGTTTTCTGGTTGGTAAGAGGGACTTCACCTCCCGACTGGGAACGCAGCCCGCCTGGTCGAATTCTCCAGGGACCGCAGGCCTTTCAACCAGCTCTGTGTTCTTCACGCCTCATCTGCTACGGTAAACAACCCGGAGACGTATTGACACTCTTGCTTCGTTATACCCTACCTTAATCACGCTTCATTTTTTAAACTTCCATAAATATTTCGATCAGTTAGTTGTTCAATAAATTAATCCATCTTATATTCAAAGAAAATAATATTGGTGTTGTAAACCCGTCGTTCAATGACTTCCTTTCCGCTATCTCAATAAGTTATTTGACGAGATAAAGATGTGTGTTTTAATAGTCATTTCAAAAGTACAATTGCTTTGGTAAAAAGTATAATAGAACTGGAACGTCGATTCCGTCGAATAGGGAACACTTCCATTCTTGGCGCCTATCCTATATTAATTCCATTAATTATCTTATTAATTAATGTATCTCATTAACTTGCCAATTTTCTCAAAAAGTAACACCAAAAAATCTGGCGCAAAATTTTCAGGTAAGCAAATCGAGTAGAATTGTGTCAGCCACTGCCGTATCAGACATTATCTGCGAAAACTTGAGAATGCATCTGAGCGATATATATTGGAAATACTGGACATTATTTTCATGCCTGTCTGAAATTTACTTCTTAACAGATGACGAAAAATAATTTTATGTTTAAAATTAACTTACCAGCAATTTCCATACGCCGTGAAAACTGATACTCATATGACACTTGTTAATATTCGAAGTGAAGTGTTGTAATATAATTTATGATTCATTATATAAATTATTTTATATAATTTGTCATAATATGAGCTAAGATTTGAATCACAAACAAAACATAAAAAATTTTTAAAAATAATTGTGGTTTTTAAAGTTTTATTTATAAAATTTTATTTTGAACATAACTTTAATTGGCTCTCGAAACTAATGACTTTTGTCCAACTATTTGAAATACGGTGTATTTCACACTTATTTTACTTTGTAAGATAACAAAACTTTCGGAAATATTTTTGATACTGCTGAATCTAATCATGATGACTATTACAGTTCTATGGGGGAAAAATTCATTTTCTGAAATATACCTATGTAAACAAAACTTTTAATGAATATCCACATTTTATTAGTCTATGCATTGATAATTATTTTCAAGATCAATCCATATTTTTTAAACATTTCCTTGCAGAAGAGAATAAACTATCTCATAAGAATTAATACTACTTCAAATAAGACGTCGTTTAACTGATAATTGGAATTAATGTTTGGAAAAAAGGTTTACTATTATCAAAGTGTGTAAAGCTATGACACTCGTTTCTAAGAAAAGCGAACAATTTCACATCTTTACTGTTACAATACTGTTGGTGACGTCCAATAGTTTTCCTTCTTGATTCATTAGAATTGGTACTGCTCAGCTCCAATACGTAATAGGTCTATAGTTAATGTTCATAAACCTTCACTACATAACAGTAAAAACCACATCAAATTTCATCTCTTGGTCCTCAATATTAGTGACATATCAGGGAGATATGAATAGTAAATTTGTGAAGTAAAATATTTAGAAGCCACGTATGATTTTGTAACTAGTTCATGTTGCTCTTTGAAGCGTTATATCTGAAAATGGTTAATTTTACACACTTTTGTGCCAACGGAACTTAATGCTCTTGATTCAATCAATCGTATTAACTGTGGTAGAAAAACGTCCACACTGATTTTCCAGAACGGTCCTATCGAAAGAGTTGAAGCGATCACTCACTCGACCAGTGTGTTTCCAGCGCACTCCGAAACGCGTTCGACTGTCGTGCAGTCGACCGTTGTGTTGTAGTTGGCTTATATGTGGCAGTGGCATTCTGGAAAGACAACGAGTTCGATCTATCGCCGGTGATAACTTTCTGAGAGACAAGCAGAACGAAAATGTCCTGAACAATGGCAACAGCATGGCCTATCGAGATCCGTGGAGAAACATTCTCGTAGATCTCTTTGTATATATGCTCCAACATACACCGCCAGAAAAGCTCGTGCTATAGATGTGCTTCGGGATTCTGCATAATAGTTCGTCTTTTTTTGTCAGTTTATTGTGGAGAATTCTGTTTATTACAATAAACATATACTGAGGAAATTTAATTAGAGACAAAGAGAGAGACGATTAAAAATGCATATCTTGTTGTTCGTGTTCTGTAAAGCAAACACTAACGCTTATTTTAAGAGTGACGTATGAAGTAGAGAGCAGTATTGCAGGTTTCATGCTTAAAACCGCGCGGATTATATATGGATGACGGAAAGCATTTAATATATTCATGGACATAGGAAATAGAAGTATCACATGTATGACTCTTAATCTCATGTGTAGTGCATGATTTTTTAAAAGTATTTTCACAGTTTTCTCAGGTCTACTCGATTTTAATTCTTTTTCCTTCCTGGAGATATTTATGACCGCCTGGAAATTGTCATTGCGTGCGGTCACAAGATTTTTTTTACCATTTTCCTCCGCAAATCGTGCCTGGCGTTCAGAAAATTCATAGACAAGTCTTGCCTCAGTATAACGAACAGAATACTCTGTGATTTGTAGCATTCCTTTCGACAGATAGATGGGTCCCTATAGTTAGCTTGTGCAGGTATCAAATACCTTTGAAGCGGCTGCGGTTTCTTCTTTGACCCTTACTGTGAACTGAAGGAATAATGTGAGACAATCGTTATATCGACAATACGTAGAGTATTATAGTTCTTCAATTTCATGGTGTTTGTAATGATAATTTATGGTATCTGCGTTATTAGAAATTCAACGCTCACCATTGGGCTTTCAATGAGCACATATTTCAAATCACTTTTATTTGCATAAAAAATGATCAAGGCTCTCGTTTAGCCAACAGGAGTGCTTGTAAGCGCCGAAGCACTTACTCAACACGTCCGTGTATTAACATATTTACGCATAATTTATCCATGTAGACTGCCTTTTAAAAATCTATGTTCATTTAGCCAGTTTCAATTAATGTTTTTTAACTATAGTATTAGGCTTTGTTAATGTAACTGTGGGACATTATAAAAGAATAACACATAACGGACACAACAATTAATTGTCAGCGGGTGGACTCGAACCGACTACCCTTAAAATGCAAGAACACCGTGCTAGCCCCTACACTACCACGGCCGGCATACCCATGTGTTGTCTCAGTGGAATTGCGCTTCAATAGGCCCAGGCGTTTATGAAGCTTCCTGAAAAATGAAGTGATATAAATATATTGGTTCGTGCCGAGAAACTACTAATTGTTTTGATTTACACGTGGAGTACCTGCACCGTCATGAAGGAAGAAGTTAATGTAGTGTTTGGCTCGGATAATTGAACAGGTCTACCCCCAAACGTAAAAATTGAGATAAATAATGAGGATAACTCAATATCTTGATCGATTTGCTGTTCTAGTGTCTAAGAGCATACGAAATTACTTGCTAAACGCTTGACGAAGACCAGTAACGCTGGGGCCTGGCTTATGGAAGGATGGAAGTTCAATTCGGCATCTGGCCGTCAAGATTTGGTTTTTCCATGTTTCCCTAAATTATTTCAGGCAAATCCGGGATGGTTCCATTAAAAGTTCAGGGCCGAATTGCTTCCCGTTCTTTGCCTCATGTACTTTTGTGGCTTGAATGACCTCAATGTCGACTAAGTAAAAAAGAAAGAAAGTAGAAAATTTTCACGCAGCGTTACCTCCTGTCTCACCCCGCTTATAGAACAAAGTCACAATCAGAATAAACATTGTGAAATACGACCTTCAGTTGAGACCAACCTTGTCACTCCTCTTTTAACCGTTTTTGCCCTTTGTGTTTGCAATAAACTTATATACTGAAATGGTATTTTCAGAACGTCATGCGCCTTCCTAAATAATATTCAGTAACTCTTAGCAATCCGATGGTTACTCTGTCGCGTGTTAGCCGAGCGAGATATGAAACTTACCCCAACTTGTGGGTCCGTCCTAACACTTACTTAGTGTCGGCCGAGGTTGAAAGTCGGCATCTGTAAGTACCTGACTAGGATAAAAACACAAACAGAGTCTTAGCGTTACTTAGAGTGAGGACTAGGAGCTCCTTGGAATGATCTCGAGATTTGGGTTTAACTGGATTTATTACAGAAAACTGTTGCATGGCATTCTTTACAACGACGGGTACGTAAATCGGAGGTTTTTTCGATACTGAAATAGCGGATCATCAGATTCGAAGTGGTGCCAACGGAGGGGAAAACGGAGAATTTGCCTAAAAATGGCAATTTTGTTTTATAACAGGTCTGTACCTGAGTAAATTCACATCGCGCCAAGAAGAGTGCATGGCTCTGAAAGTGGGGAATCCGCTTCTCCCATTGGCTGAGTATCATGCCGTTTGGACGTCTACATCACATGCTAGGTAATTGACCGAATTGACCGATGTGGCGTTACGCCGTTGTACTGGCTTAGAAGCAAACTGCCTCTCTCAAAGTTAATAAATCTATGCTACAAATTAGAGCTAACAGAATATCGAAACAACTTACCAACTCTTCTTAACGTTCTTAAAGTACAGCCAAATATTCTCCTCCGCAAACCAGCGATTAAAGCAATGTGTGTGCTGCATTCAGACTGAATCAGTAGTCGTCACTGAATGGAACAAGAAGGAACACTTTCTGACAGACGTCACCGGAAACCAACTGGTTTCATCCAAAACGTCAATACCTATTGCAGTCTTGATATCGACATGTTTTATGAGAAGAATGTATTCATTCGTATTTCGACGGTTAAAAAATTAGAAGCTATCATAGAATTCCTTCAGAGAACCTGTTAATGATAAATTAAAATGGGATGAAGATAAATGTAAAGAAGAGTCAGCTTATTAGATAAACAGATAAAAAACTAATGGTTGATTATGATTATAAGGTGGGGAATGAATTACTTTTTAAAGACTTATAATATATATATCTTGGCATTACATTTGATTACAAGATCAACTGGGCAGGAAACATTGGACAGGTAGTAGGAAAAGGTTTGAAAATACTTCATTTGTTGTAGAGAGTGATGAGAGGTTGTACGAGAGAAGTAAAGGAATGGGGTTACAGAACTTTGGTCAGACCATTGCTTGAATATGAAGGTGTAGTGTGGTACCCACATTTTTGGTATCAAATGCAAAGAAGAGCTGCTAGATTTGTCTCTGGAAATTACACAATCAGTAACCATCCTGTCTTCATTGGAAGATAGGAGGATGATGAAGAGAGTCATGGGAATGTACAAGGCGTATACTGGTGATGAGGTGTGGAAAGATATTGCTGTAAGAATCAAAAGTAATGCAAGGAAGGTAAAAGATGACCATGACCACAAGCTGGCACTCGATTTGAGGCACAAGATTGCGGGAAGATTTTCCTTCGTAGGTAAGGGGGTCAGAGATTGGAATAAGGTACCAAGAGAAATGGTGAATAATTTACCAAAAACGTTGAAACAATTTCAAGTTGAAATTTTTTGAGGGCAAAAGTAGGTGTGTAGGGAAATTGCCACCCCAGCGTGCGCTCCATCGCAATTAAATTAAATTAAATTAATCAAGTCTTTTACTTACAACTGATACGCCGAACGGTTTTTGAATGATTTTGTTTAGGCTTGTAATATCCAAGAGAGAGCAGAAAAGTGTTGTAGAACTAAGTTAACAGGTGCAGTAAACTCGCCTATGGGAAAACAACAGAACTGATCGATTGGAAGGAGTCTGTGCAGAGAATAAGGGCCGTTCATCAGTTTTCTATCATTGCAGTCATAAAAGCAGAGATTTACTGGCGGGCTGGGCTGTTGGGATTGAGTCACAGGGGGCGTGTCGGCTTGATATTGGGCGAGGCCCTCGGTCCGTTTTATGAATCACTCGAGCGCCTCCGGCAGGCGGCCAAGCCCATCGCCACCATCTGCGGCCTCTTCTGCTTTACTGCGGCGACAATTACCTAGCGGGGGCGTGATAATCGCGAGCACGTCGAACCGGCCGCTCCATCTGTTACAACGGCTCCATCGCCACCCGCCGCGCCGCGCCGTCCGCACGAGCTGCTTTTACTGGCACTACTTCTCGCCGTATTCGTCTACGCGCAGTGATATTGCCGAAAAAGGCTTACGACTCTCCTTTCCAATGACTAATACAACACTCGGTGATGACTGTCAAATAATCAAGTTGTCATTTATTCTAACTTCATAATCCTTGTAGGATCGTAATTTTTGACGGCGTTGAATATTAATATATTTTCCTCGGGCTTCCAGCATCAACAGATACAATGAAGAACGACATGATAATTTTTTATGTCGCGTAGACCTTGAGAGATAAAGGCTTTATTCTTAGCTGAGAATATTAATCTCAAAATTTGCATAAATGTGATTACTTAATTTCTTTCTTGAGAGAGAGATGAGAAAATTTGCATCTTCACAAACGCCTTTATAAGTTTCCCAATTTACATTTATTCATATTCAAAAACATGATAAAAAAGGAGTCCTTTACATACATGACACATCGTGAGAACCGAAGGAATCTAAAAACACAAAACAAAATTCTTGAAGATTCAAGGAAATCTAATCATTTATGAAATAAAAAAATATATGATGACAGCCTTCTTTATATCATCAAAGTTAATTGATATACCTCCCATGAGAAGTTTCCGTTTACCATATATGTCTCGATAGGTTCATCGCCCAGGGTGGTGGTGAAACGGTTAGCGTTCTGGCCTCGCATTTGGAAGGAAGGCGGTTCGAATCCCCGTCCGGGCATCCACATTTGGGTTTTCCATGGTTTCCCCAAGTCACTCCATGTGAATGCCGGGATGCTTCCTTCAAAAGGCCATGGCCGAATTCCTTCCATTCCTTGCCCCCCCATCCTTTCCCGTCTCTAAAGACGTCGCTGTTAACAGACGTTAAGCAGATAAAAAAAAGGTTCATCGAAGGGAAACGATGACTACAATCACTAGCTGTTACTCGACTTCAGGCATAAGGGCGTGTGATTTTTTTTTGTTTTTTTTTTTTTTTCGTAGTTATGGTTCAAGGCTTGGAATGATTTACCGGGGGAATTGATGAATAATTTACCAAAAACACGGAAAGAATTAAAATTTAACAGAGGGTAAAAGTAGGAGGGTATAAGAAAGGGAGAATTGCCGCTAGAGTGTGTGCTCCATCGCAATTAGAGTGAAATACGTAAAATTAAATTAAACCACATTGTTAGGATCTCACAGAAAGAAACTTACTTTTACTATACAGATGACAATCAGCTAGTTCTAATTTAGTCCAGTAATGGATCCAGAGCAACTGAGATTACTCTTACCGTACAAGTTTCCTTAGCAGGACGTGACGACTTAGATCACATGATTCGAAATGTAATTGGAATGAGGTTTATTACAAATTTACCAATTTACAGTGTTGACTGTGTGACCTCCAAGCCTGTATCCTGCCACAGAATAATAAGAAGCATTCTGGAGTTGAGTTAGAAGCACCAGAAGTCCGTCCAGCAGTGACGTCTTATATCAGCTTCGCCAAAGGCATTCCCAGTGATTCTTTTCCAAGCAGTGGTGGAAAATTAAAACAAAAAATCTCAGTAACAAGGTACTATTATCCCTCTATTTATTTGAAAAAGTTGGTAACTCATTCCACAACACATCTTACTTGTTAGAATGTTTATATCACTCGGTTCCCTTGTAAAATTTTTTTTGTGATATCTGCGATCCCTTGTACTCTTAAACATCTTCGTTTGTGCTCTTACGTCACGTAACAAACACGTTAGAAAGTTTTACCACCTAGTCTCTCAAAAGTTTTTGCGTGACACGTTCGCTTTCAGCTTTGGCTAGTGATCCTGCGGAGTCCTTGCGTGTCCTAGGTGAATTCTCCCTCCAAGCGAACGCTAAAGGCTCGTTCGCACTGGGCGAGTAATTTAGTCGAGTGGCGAGTGATTTAGTAACTAAACGTGTGTGAACAATGAAATTTAGTCGAGTAGTTTAGTCGAGTGGTTTAGTCGAGTCGATCCGTTTCGTTCTATTAAACCGGGCGAGTAGCACCCCCCACCACGACCCACTCCCCCCACCATGCGCCACTGCCCACTCGCTCAGCGGCTAAACAAGTATGAACCAATAGTTTTAGTAGATTTTTACTTTATCCATGATATATGGACTTTGTGAAAGTCTAACTGTTTTGAAATAATAAGGTATGCAAATAATTTTCTGCGACACAGTTACTTTAATAAATTATTATTTATTTTATTTTCGAACGCTATTTTATTACATTTTTGGTGTGACGAGTGCTCGTGTCATCTTCTGTTTGATATTATTCGGTATTTCCCGAAATTGATATTTTGGATTGTGTTCTAAACAGTTTTTGCAATTAATAGGGAGTGGAATAATTTTTTTAAAATAATTTAATAAAATAGCGTTCGAAAATGAGAATAATTTCTCGAAACGCGTCACGCATATCAATAAAATTAATTAAATAATAATTTATAAAAGTAACTGTGTCGCAGAAAATTATTTGCACACCTTATTAGTTTTAGTAGAGTTCGTTAGCTGCCGCAAAAATGTCGTTTCGCTGGAACGAAGAAACAATTTCAAAATTTGTTTCTAAATATGTAGGACATGAATGCTTGTAGAATATTAAGTCCCCAACTATAAAAACAAATAAAGGAAGCAATCTGCACGCATAGATTTGAGAAGTAAATTGAAAATTAAAAAACATCTGCTTAGAGCACAATTTTATTAAATTATTTAATTTACTTGCAATAGCATCTAGATTATACATTAAGATGTTATTCCTATTGTTATTAGAAGTACTACCTAAAGCGATAAAAATCTTTTTAGTATTATCTACTCTCAGAAGTTAAAAAAAAGTAGTCCAAAAATTTAGGCGCAGGTACTGAAACAGTTTACACTCCTTCAGTAAAATGATTCAGTTTACTGGGTGCATCTCTATGAAACATTAATTCAATTCCTTTAATGTTTCATACATTCCTTCACACCATGATTAATTGGGAAATACCCTATTTTCCGTGAATAAATACGAGGTGTGAGTGTCCATAAACTACATCCGGTGGCAATAAAGTAGAGCACTGCCTGTAACTACGTAGTTGCCGGTATTGCACTCCTTAAATAGGTATCTTCACGCTGGATTTCCGGTTGCATTTTCATTAACATAAATTTTGGACATTCTCAAACTATTCGTAGGGATCTTCTAATGCTAATTCCTTCAGAAGACAATTTCAGCTCCTAGTTCATTAACCCATTTTCGTACCCATTGCTTTTTTTTCTTTCTTTATCGCATAAACTTCTTCATCTATCTCTTATAAAAGAGCGCTGATCATTCATTTGATTGCGATGCAGCCTGCTGGCAAAATACCACGCTACTTGTGTACTGTACTCGACCGCAGTGCGAACGATTTTTGGTCAGTGGCGAGTAATTTAGCTACTAAACTACTCGCCACTCGACTAAATTACTAGCCCAGTGCGAACTCGACTAAACCACTCGACTAAACTACTCGACTAAATTTCACTGTTCACACACGTTTAGTTACTAAATCACTCGCCACTCGACTAAATTACTCGCCCAGTGCGAACGAGCCTTAACACAAGATAGCAACTGCCCACAGCATCCGGCCACCTCACACCACCGCCAC
This sequence comes from Vandiemenella viatica, assembly GCA_031002005.1. Lineage (NCBI taxonomy): Eukaryota > Metazoa > Arthropoda > Insecta > Orthoptera > Morabidae > Vandiemenella > Vandiemenella viatica. The sequence continues at coordinate 216,774,406 of JARYHS010013630.1, forward strand.
AGTAGACTACACATTCTCTCCGCTTGTTGTTCAGTTTTAGGCACAGTGCTTGTTCCAGTTGATTTACATGTTTCGGCTTTATCACATACCAAAAAATTCTGCATGTTACTATATTCCATCCGAATATTATCTTACATCATAGTCATTAGAAATGTATCACTTTTCTACAGATAGCTTAGAAGTATGTATATTACACCCAAAAACTAAATAAAGCTTGCAAACATCTCTGAACTTTTGTTTTAACTTAACAGGAAGGTTTAACAAACATTTAACTATTTTTATTTTAATCACGATATTATTTAAAACTTCAATTTGCATTTCACTGCACTAAAAACAGAATATGAAAGTACGGTATTTAAAACATTAGTATTGCCTAGTATTTTTTGAAATGATGTATTCATATTTGCATCAGCTTTATACGCTTAATGCAATTTTGAGCCTAACATTGATTATAGTAATGGAAAAGAAAAATGTTCACTAACTGCTTACATTGCTGTGATTTTGAAATGGTAACACTATTTTCAGTTTACGAACTACAAAATCATTTTCACTGAATATTAAATGTGGCATGGACTTATGAGATAATGTTTACGGTGGCGTTTATCTAATACTTGTTAAATGCGTTTTAGACAAATGTTGATGGTTAAGAGTGGATGTAAAATAAAATTAATATATGGAAAAATGAATTTCCTGCTCGTCTTGAAGAGTTGTAATGTGGAGCTTGGCATTGTGATGAATTTCTGAAGGCAAATTTTTAGCAATGTGCTGCTGATTTTTGTGGGATAAAAATGGTGTAAAATGATTACTTACAGAAAGGCATTTGCTTCTAAGAGTACTGACCCATTCTTTTGCTTTGAGAGATTTCAAAATCCCTGTAAGGATATTAAGTGATATAGCAAATACCAGAGGGCAGAGAATTTGTGATGCATCTGAGGGTGATATTTTCTAATAAAAAAATTCGTAACTATCATCGCAGGATAATATTTTGAGAGTAATCGTTTTGGGAACCACTTTAGTTGAATTTTGAGATGAAGAAATTATAACCGCTCTTGTTATCAGACACTTTCCATTACAGCTGTAAAGTCAGAAAAATCACTTCCAGAAATATTCAGGAAATTTTGTTTTCGGCATGGTGGTACTCACTGATCCACTGCGGATTTAAAACTGACTGAGGATTATTTTCAAAAGTATTGGAGACAATGAGACATTGATTGACGCAGCTCGGCACAGGCATGCTGCTGCTGCATTGTCGAGATTCAAAGGTGGTCTGAACATTAATGTTTAGAGAGTGACAATAACGTGTAACTTTAATTTTTGACTGGTGAATTCTCACAAATTCAGAGACAATTAGTTTTGTCTTTTCATATAATGTACAATAGGAGTACAATATCTTAATTTCGTCTGATCTTCAACTAGTGAATTCCCGGTACTATTAAGAAATTACCAGATTTTCTTGAAAATGTGATCATAAATATTATAGTAATATGACCAAAACTAGAGAAATGATGTGAATATGTATTTATATGCTACAGAAAAAGCATTTAAATACAATTACAAACGTTCAATTAATCCAGCGTTATAGCTGAAAAAGAAGGCAGGATAAAATATGATTTTTCATAAAGATGGGAACCCTTGTAACAACTAAGCCTATAGATAACTGAAGAGTAACGATGAGACACCAGCCAAACTCCCGAAGAGAGTACTTTATGAGAATTTTTATTTGTCGCTTTCGTTAATACAAGAAACTGAAAGAATAGGGAACTTCTCAGTATCAGTTATTAAAGATTTTCATAGTATTTCTAATGTATCATTTGCTTAGAAATTTGCCTAACTAGGCGAAATGCAAACATTTCAGATAGAAAGTAGCTTACGCGAATGTCTTTATATAGAGGAAGTGGTGGTTATACTACGTAGTATTCCCCCTGCTGCCCCGATGATGTTATGTATATTTATAAAACCTAAAATTTTATCTGCAATATCAAAAAGAGCAATAATCCACTCCTGGATTTCATGAAGCTGTTTATATATTTAGTGGGTCGGTGCAGCGAGGGATGCACGCTTCGCTGGGATCGCTGTGTGTTTGCCAACATGTACTGTACTTTACAAGGTATTCATATTTGATTGCCATTGTAAAAAACAATGTTCCTAGCTTGAAAACAAACTCGTGAATCGCCCTTAGGTTCGGAAACTCATATCATAACTCGCATAAAAATTCGTTGAATTTTTTATTCCCAGAACTAATAGTAACCATAAATATTTCTAATCTGCATGATAGAGACTAATGGTTTCCACGTGAGCTCTGCAATTGGCGTTTTCTTTCAGATTTATCGTGACTGTTGACAGATACACACATTCAGTGAATCCACTGATCAATTACAATGAGTTTTCAGAATTTCTGGTGATTTGCCTTGAATGGTAAGGTCGAATAATAGTAAGCGTGAAAATGATACCAAGCCTTATAGAAATATAAGAAAATATACCTATGTCCGTATTTAAATTCTTAAATTAATAAAATAGTAACGACTTTAATAGCATTACTGGCTTGTTTGCACAAGAGATAAGCATATCCGGCCACTGTCAATGCCGCTTAATTTAACCGTTCAAGATTTCTTTATGAGCGGTAAAATACTTTTCTAGGTATATGGAGTACACGTGTTCGATATATGGTCCACACGTACAAGGTTACGGTTTTTCTCGAAATCATTGCAGGCGAATGCAGCGGTAGTTTTTACATAAAGGAAATTATGATTTATTGCTCTTCTTTTGTCAACAGTCCTAACCCAACTCTGATTCCATTGTTTTGAACGTGTTATGAAGCTATTCTGTACTTCTGTCGAGTGCGTAGGGACTTACAGTTTAACATTGAATATAAAGGACGGAAAAGTTCTACAGTTCTTTACAAACATGAAGTTGGCTTTTGCACTGGTGAAGGACATGTGAATGGCTCTTTAATTGGATGCCTTACCACTACACCACTACATGCACCGTAATATAAATTACAAATATTTTACATGTTCTAAAGCCAATTATTTTTATCGGTATAGAAGCAGTTAAAGCTCTTTACTAACCTTGAACCAATCGAAGGGAATCATAGAGAATATGGAATTTGTTAAAATACGCTGAAGAGCAGTGCATGTTTATGAACAGAATGCTGGAGAAGCAATAGAGTAGATATCAATTGATAGTGCTGGTATTTGTACTCGATCACTAGCTTACATTTCTTCTGCTTCAGCTATTCTTGTTTCAGACTGTCTGACGCAAAATATTTAGAGGGCATAGTGATCCTATAACCTGAACTATGAAGAATAAGGAATTAACGAAGAGACACACCGGACCTTTTAGCGAGTTTAAGAATTTTGGACAATAGACTGAGATGGAAATTGTGAGAAAGACTCCTATGAATTTCAAATCAGTTAGACTGCTAACTGCAATATGAATATATTGCAATACTGATCCACTTTATCACAAGTATCAACGAAGTAATGCTGACTCTCTTTAAGAAAGATAAATCAGTGTCATGCTGACTGGGAGATTTTTTTTTTTCATTTTTTGTGGAGTTATTTGAACTATTAGTCACCCGGCAAAAATTTCAGTAAGATATAACCTGAAAATAAAGTTTAAAAATGCTGCAGCGAAAAATGTATTCTTGAATCGTTTAATTGGTTGGTAAGATGCGTCACATGTACTTAGGGCGACGTTTAACCCAAAACCTCCTGGCATCTTCTGAACCGAGTTTTGCATATGGATGAAACGTCGCAACGGGGACCCATCTGCATACTTGGCCAAGAAAATTGGCACTGGCTTCGGGCGAAACGTGTTCTCAATCAAACTAGACACAGCTCAAAACTGTAATCAAAGAGTGAAGAATATAATTTAAAAAAATGAAAAAGAATTCAAAAATAAGTGTATAAAAATACTAATACCTACGTTTATTGGCTAAATATGTACTACCGAATTAATTCAGGTATACACTAAATATTGCCATTGACAGCTTAAAACGTGCTCGCTTTTTTATCTACAAATCAATTATGTTGTCTTCACGTTACAGTTGTTGAACTTCTGGTAGCAGCCTAGTGTCGCCTTCTACGCTCGCTTCAGATTGTTAACATAGGGCGGCTGAAGTATCAGATGGAAGCTGCTTGGACTCAAACGAGATGGTATAAGTGATGCGGAGGTGGGACAAGTGGACTACCTCTGTTGTCACGCACGTATTCCTCCGGCTGAATTGCATTTTCAGTGAAATTAGCTACCTGTGGTTATTGTTGGTAGGGTGATTGCTACTTACTGAAGTAAAATCGATACTATGTATGGTGATGATTTGTCTCGTAGGTCCGGGGTTTTTTTTTTAATTAAAAAAAAAAGAACTTTTAGCCACCTTAAGCATTACCTCCTCGTATCAAGAAGACAATTCCTGAGAAAAAAGTTTACGAAATGCAATTTCTGGAACAAGTGCCAGAGACATTCGCTGCAAACGCAGGGCAAGTGACAAAATGATTAACTCTAACCATCTGTTCCACTATATACACCGAACTTCATTACTTGCAGTACGCGCACTATGTCGTATGATGATGATATTTTTAGCTAAAGTGTCTGAACCATCTATTTACCATCACTATTAGGTTTCTTGACATAAAAAAACTCACATAATCAACTTAATTTTAAATCAGTGAAGTCTACAATTTCTTTAATATGAAACAAATAGAATGTTTAGAAGGGTACAGCCAGTAAATTGGATTGGATGGGGGTAGTTAGGGTTATAATATGACAGACAAACATAATGACACACAACAATTCACAAAAAAAGCTTACATCTGTCTTCACAAAAACGGCAGCACACGCACTATCCAGTCTCCCTTCGATTTGATCGTATGTAAAAACCGCTATGAGAGGGTGAGAAAACAGTTCGTCGGGACCATAGTGAACGCATCATTCGTGAGGAAATGATTATGAACGGTTCTTGGTTTTAGTAATACCCTAATTAAATTATGTTTAAGATTTTTTGCACATTTAATTAGACTATTTCATACCAACCTAAGCCATTTATAAGTAACTAGCAGCTACCCGCGACTTCGTCCGCGTGGAAGAGTGTTGTAAAATAAGATTTTCTTGAGAGGTCTGGTCGCTCAGTGGTTAGGGCGTCCAACTGGAGATGGAAAAGTCCCCATCTTGAATCTCAGTCTCAGCGAGGATTTTCATAGATCCTCAGCTCGACCTTCACCTCTGGCACAGGTTGTTGTGTGATGTGAAGTACGCCAGAATGCTCACATGGTTCTGATTCGATGTTGAACTTTAGGTCCCCCATGCCCGGTAGGAGTACTGCGATCTTGTAACTCGTCGATGTGTTGTAACATCTCTCGTGTTGTCCTCGTGGCATACGGTCGGGGTGGATGACTGCCTTGCAGGTTACTTCGGGCAGGGCTGGCTCCAGGATTTTGGGCCCGGGGTGACCAGTTGGGGGCCATTGGCGAATTCATCAGTTAGGGCCCTCCCTCAGTCCAAATGGGCGACCTTTTTTTTAGCTTTACATCTTGTGGAATGGGGAGACCCTACAGCCGGTGATCGCGGCCCCCATCATCCTGGAGGGCCCGGGTACATTTTACCCGCTTACCCCCCCCCCCCCCCCTCTTAACGCCGGCCCTAACTTCGGGCATGTTCTTCAAAGCCGTTTCGAATTCCCTAACCAAGGCATTGTTGTAGTGTAAGCATCGAACCAGTTCGGTCATATACTTGCCCCTGGATAGTAAATGTCGTTGAAAATCCTTGCTTTGCAACAATTCTATCGGTTCCAAAAGACGTCATATGGAAGCAGGAATTATACTTTCTGATAAGATTCAAAAATCGCCACGATTCATCTGTTTTGTTAGAAAACAGCTGTTTTAGTGGTTCCATACCCGGCATGGTGATGTTGCCTAGCTCGCGATTGTTCCAAAGTTGCAGCAACTCGTGGCGATGCCAAATATGCGGCGTTCTGTCGGCGTCGATTTTTCGTTTGCTCCGGTGTTTCAGTAGCTCATGATGGATGGGTTGTTCTTCTCACCGAACTCGCATTTGTTCGGGTGTTTCAGCATCTCGCTGCAATGCCAAATATACGGCGTGTTGTTGTCTCCACCTTTCCGTTTGCTTCGGTGTTTCAGCAGCTCTTGAGATCGATTGCCGTTCGGCTTGCTCTTTGCACTGAGCTCACGTTTTTCCTTGTGTCGCGGCAGATCGTCCCTACACCAAGTGTTCAGTTTGCCGTCGTCGCCTAACTTGCGACTGCTCCGGCAATTCATCAGCCGCAGAAGCCCCGAGACGTGCCAACTGCTCAATCCTTTGCAGCTCTGCCTGAGGATTTGTCTCCAGGGTTTTCGCTATTTTCATAGCCCTAGTTTCCTAACATTTCTTTGAAAGATTAGCGTTTCGTTTACCCGCTATCTCTTAAAATTACTAATTTCAAGCCTTGCGATTAAAAATGAATATAGATTTAATTAATGGAAACTCAAAACATTAGCAATAAATTGATGGAATCGACTAAATATCCAAAAAAATACTAAGATTCAAAGAGCATATAAATACTTAAGTGGCCCACGTACGTTCATTTCCCTTAAAAATTGCGAAACTAAAACATTTTTATTTGAACTGAGTACCTGACAATTACTGATTTATTTTTTTAAAAAGTAAATTTATTTTGCTCATTCAATATTGATTTTTTTTTTTTTTTTTTTTTTTTTTTTTGGAGGTTATATTGATTCCATCAATTAATTCTGCTTTAAAATAGAAATGTACATATTATAGTAGTAATTGATTCTTTTATTCATAATGATCTGTTAATGTTGGTTTCTCCATCTGTGGAAACAGTTGAATACCTTTAGACCAGTTTACTATAGTTCGTTCGTTTCGAACCATTAATACTGCACTAAAATATGTTCCAAAGTTAAAGTAGTAATTGATTGTTTCTTCATAATTGGTTTCTCACTCTGCAACCAGAATTGAATAACTACCGGTGAATTACCACTCCGCTTGTCTGCCACTCCACTATCTGAATAAAACATTGATAAATTTCAAAAATTTACTTCGGACAACGCCGCGTGGTTCTGCTAAATCGTCCAAGGTTACTATAGATCTTTTGATACAATATCGGTACAAAGCGATGCATGATGTCACTAAAATGGCACTCATGAAAGAAGATTAAATAACTAATAAGGTTTCAGTTCTCATTCTGGCCCTGGCTGCATTTTAAAATTACCGCTAGAAAATCAAAGCTTCTATCACTCGCACATTAATACATTCACTATATTCTATGTTAGTGACTTCATGAATAGCGAAATAAACTTGATTTATTATTTCAGATCGCGATACTAAATGAACCCGAATAATGACGCTGGCAATGTGGCGCTCGTAAAAACGCAGTGAATTAAATACTAAATACATCTGAAAAAACATTCGGCCACATGATCTATGTCGTCAGCTTCATGACAATTATTGAAGTAACGTAATTAAAAAATTTATACTAAAATGCTTGTAACTTACAGTGTACAACGGAAAGTCCATAATTATCTACAATCGTTAATATTGCTGGTCAAGTTTACATCGCGATAAAGTGACATTTATTATTGGTGATTTAGTAAGGTGTATAATGAAATTAATTGTTATAGTAATTTATGTTATACTAATTAGGAATCTTGATATAGAAAATTCTGTTAATACTCGAAATGTAGTGCTGCCTGGAGCAGAATGTTTTTGTTACAGCATAAGGCAGAAGGAATTTAGTTATTATTAGTAACAATAAGCAGCTTTCATAAGCTCCGTGTAAATGAGGTGTATTCGGTTGTAAACTACTTCCAGTGTTGCTTCATGAAACAATAAGTTTCAACATTAGCCCATTGAATACAATCGTTTTAAGTGTAGGATTCGATATTTTCAGAATATTGAACAGTAAGTAAAAAGCACTGTTTCGTGAATCATAGTCTCTACTATTTGTACAATTTAAATTTTTATAAATACGACATTTCTGACACGACCAATTCGCACCTTTAGTGAACCGACTTTCGTGCTAGAATACTCATAGCATTTTTAGATATTTTTTCACAAGCTTTGCTTTTTCACATTTAATATGACACATATATTAGGGCCTACGAACGAAATTATGGTTTAATATTTGATAGATGTCATACTATTTTATATGCGCAAAAGAAAACATCTCTTTGAGAACTTAACAACAGTACCTACCTTTTTTTTTTAGTTTTACGTTAAGTACAGATTTATATTTCATTCTTCCAAACTATTATTTGTCAAGTGCGTCGGTTTTATGGCTTTTAAACTAAACACAAACTTGCATATGTAAGAAGGTTTTTGCTTTTATTTCTGAAAAGTAGTGTTTGTGATTTACGCAAAAAGCAAAGAGTAAACGTGGCACGGCTATCTACAAAGTAGGAAATTCTTTGTTGTTTGCGAATTGATATTAATGGCAATTTCTAAAAGAACAATACATTTTTGGGATAAAATCTATCCTATGTCACTTCTCCCACAATTTCTTTTTCCAATTATTCTTCGAGATAAAGGCACAAAAACAGCTTCAACTAAGGCATCATTTGATTACTACACAGAAATCACAACTATTTTTTTTATTTAAAAAACTACTTCGCATGAACCATACAATACAAACATATTACTTACTTTTTTCTCAAGGCTCTCCTGCCTACAACTGTAGTAACTGTTGGATTTACTTTCTTTATATTTTTTAACATGAAAAGACCACATTAACCTTTCTTTTTCAGTAACGTTGTGAAGTGTGGTCAACATGAAGCTTACGCACTTCGGTCTGATACGTGATGATACTTGAAGATACGTGGAAACCCTGTATGAGGTACGCCTTACCAAAAAAAAATCTGTAAAATCGTCCGCTTACGTGAAGCTACCGTTTGGTGAGACGACTTAGTTACACTATCATACTGAAACACAAGCGAAATAATTCAAAAGCATCTATGCAAGGAGGAAAACATACCACGCACTGAACTTTTTTTTTAAAAAAAACCTTGGAGACGGCTTAATATCCCTTAGAGTGAATAAGACAAGAAATTTACTGAACATTTAGTTTTTCCAGCTTTCATGTCAGTCCATAAGACAACTGAATACAGCCGAACAATAATGAAAGAAGGTTGATGATGAAGTACGAAGCAGAAAGAATGGCTGCTATACTTTTACCAACAGTTGTGCAGTTTTGTTTGCGTTTCAGAACGTTCAGAAACTAGGACCCGGAAAGCAACCAATTGGCTATGAGATGATGAAGAGAATTGGACACAGTTGAATCGTTAAACATAAGTAATAGACACTAGGAGAATCATAAGTACGGTACAGACTGATGTGTACTCCCTCTTGCTATGAATTAAATTAATTTTTGTTTGCATAAATTTTCAATAAAATATTATTGAGGATTGAAATTGCCGATTTGAGGAATCATAATGTTGCTTTGCACATTAACAACAACGTTGTACCTACGTTTGACATTAACATCCATTTCTCAGGGTTTTCTATATGTCTATTCATTAAGCTCAGCGGAGCAATGAAATTTTCTGTCGGACGACAATGGTTGATCAATGTGATACTGATTTGTGGTGATCACCATATCAGCAGAAGGAGCCGAGTCTGCCATCTGCAGTCGTCCGACGCGATGATTCCATTTTGTGCTAGCCGTCGGGTAACGACATGGAACACAGGAGCCACACAGCGCACATCTCTTTCTCAGGCTGGCCACGCACTCACCACACAGATCACAATCCACTGTATCCTCCCCACCGCGTCACCCTGGCGGCTAGTTGCATTCCTTCTCTGAGGGCTACTCGGCCCAAGGTCACATTCCAGAATGCAGCCGGGCAGTTACCGTTACCTTTATTGTTCAAACCGTCCACTTCTGTGAGCTACGGGTCCAACTTCTCGCAAATATATTTCGTTGTAGTGTGGCAATACACTACAACCATAGGTAGTTGGCATATAACAAACAGGTATTTCTAGGGGTGAACGTCAGTTTTTTGATATGTCTTATCCGATTCCTTTGATTTTCCTTTGGACAGAGGTCTAAGTACTGTTCCCTTACATCACCCATAGTGTAGTAAAATGAATGCCTAACAGGGCAAAATTGACGTTTCTGTATTAAAGGTAAATTAACTTTAGGAACTCCTAGCTGAAAAGAGGAAAAACTTTTGTTTTCGAATATCACTGATATATGATATGCAGTATTCAACTCATTAGATAAAACAGGAAACTTCTGAAACTTAAGAACGTTAGTGGGAAATAGAATAATTTCGTAAAGATTGGGCATTTTCAGAATACATGCACGTCTCTTTTGAAAATTGACTACAAATAAACAATGAATTAGCTTATAAATAAAAATTCCGTCTGGAAACAACTGTTGATGTTAATGTTAGTTTATTCCCATACGCGTTTCGCCCTTATGGTGTGGGCCATCGTCAGTGGCTGTGAATTTGTTTTATATGTGTTTCATTACAGTTGACAAAAGCATTACAAATTATTATATACATATTTACATTGCACTTACAGCTAGGATGATGATATTTACATGGCAGTCTGGAACAGCATTTTATGCATTTTACAGATCTTCTTTTTCACAAGTAGAAAACTGTTTTACACTTAAACATATTTCTGACTAAACACTTGGCATTATATCCATTGAAATATTTACTGTAAGCTTCTTGTTGCATTTGTCTTCCAAGTGTTTAGTGAGAAATATGTATACGTGTAAAACAGTTTTCTACTTGTTTCGCGTATGGGAATATAGTAACCATTAACATCAACAGTTGTTTGCAGACAGAATTTTGATTTATGATCTATTAACCAACAACTGCGGAAGATGGCCTACAACCAGATTTGCAATGAATTAGCTTCTTCAGTGTAGTATTTTACAAACAATCTAAAAGTAATAATTGAAGGATTAGGCACCATACTCCAAAATGAAACTAGATTTGGAAAACCAACTTCCTTTTTCAATCATTTATATGTAACAAAAAGAATTATATAGAAACAAAATGAATTAATGTCGCTCAAGATTTTTATTTGTTATCGTGCGCCTTTTCCAGTGAACGGTTTACATTATCATAAGACACCAGTGATAAGACATGAGCGAGCAGCAGAACAAAAAGAGATAAAAAGAATACGCTGGCTTCCCTAGTGAATGGAGAATTAAGTAAAATGAAAACTTCTTAAGCAATTGAAAATTAGTTTTTATTGAGAAATAAATTAACTTACTAGCTCAAAATTCATTAAAAAATTTTAACTACTGCAGAAAATACAAAGTAACTACGCTTCTTGAAAATCAAAATCTATCGTCTTGATGATTTGAAGCTAATGACTTTCGGAGATGTTTGACTGGAGAGCTTAGGAATGTCTTTTACTGGTAAAAGAACATTGTTCAAGTCTAGAACATAAATAAATATATTCACACGAAAACAACTAAGTAAAATAATTTCAGGAATAGCCTTAACCGAAAAATGGAAAAAAATTAAATTCTTCTCTCTCTTCTTCTCTCTCTTCTTCTCCCTATCTTACATAAACAAATCAACTGGAGTACTAGGATAACGGAGATAAGGGTGTGCAGGGAAGGGAACAACAGTTAGGATGTAAATATCCTTAAGTTATAGGGGAAGGAAAGAAGATCAATTTAAGTCTCGGACAACTTTATTCACTTACTCAGAAAAGTGGTGGACGACACTGTTTTCATGTTTTGGCTATCCTGTATTAGAGTTCTTGATCGTTATCTATTTTCCTTTGGTATCGCTTCAAGTACTACTTGTTCTACATCTTCAGGACTTACAGACATCGATGTACGAAATAATTCCTAGTTAAGTAGCAAGGAAGAAACTGCAAAAGCATTTATATTCGCGGAACAGAGCATTGCCCAGATATAGTCGTAGAGTAAATAGATACATTCCGATTTGTACCTGCCCATGCTAGTGAAAACAATGGTTGCATTACGATCATATTGATTTTTTTAAAAAATAAAAATGTCTTACAACTCATGCCCACAGTTAGTTCACTATCCTTACTATGATCGATTATTACACCGTTAAGTTGCTATTTCTGCATAAAGTCCTACTTCTCTCTTTCAATATCCCTCAATTTTTTTTATTATTATTTTGTTCATTAACCTAGTTTATTCATTATCTCATTATGCAGATTTTTCAGTTATTTTGTGTCTTAATTTTTCCTTCTGCACCTTCTGAATGTTATTATTATGCTCTTAATAACAGTTATCAACCACCTCCTAACTTTCAGATTAATGAACCACAATTTAAAGTTCATAAATACTCTAAAATTAGATTTTTTTTTAGTATTATTTTGTGATAAATTTTCGCAAACAACAATATTAATCTGCCCTCTTATTTCATTCTAATATCTCTGATCATATATCTATGAAACGTTTCAAAAAAGAAGCCTCTCGTTAGCAAAGTCTGTAAAGGATTTACAACCACTGTTTGCTGTTTTCAGGGAAAATAATTTTTACGGGGCCGTATGAACAAAATATATTTTTGGAATGCGTTTTTAAAAGATCGAGATTTAATGGTGAGTAACTGTTGCAGGCGCGAAGTAAATTTTTAAAAAAATTTTTTGGTAGTAAGTATGATGGAAAATCAAACCTCCAGAGATAGAGCATGATTAGTATATTGGGCAAAGCAGACACTAAATGGACAAGTTTTACGATATTTCAGATGAAGAGATCAAAATTCAGAGGTAAAGAGTGATTTGTACCATACCAGTCGAATGACTGGATAAAAATAAAAAAATTTCAGTGAGGTAGTTTGATATGAAAGCGCATGACACAGTGAATAATAGCTGAATGCGACATTTTGTGTGACGTCTGCATCAACGTGACCAAATGTAAATGACACCACTCTGTATTTCCAAAGGAAAATAAAATTGAAAACTTGGCGCGTTCTCAATTCAGACATCTACTGTATGATTGTTTTCCTGTTTATATTAGCAGTCCCCAAATGAATCATGAGTTTAATTTGTATTGTCGAAGTGTGTTTGTGTTTTCCATCACAGAACAAAACTTGATACAATCCAACGACACTTGAATTCGCGAAATCATTAATTAATAATGATGACGCAAATGCAGAAGAAATGGCCTACAATAATAAACTATTTTGATCATTTTTTTAGGTGATTAGCGATGGCCGTCCGCCAGACATTCGCTCACGTACAGTACATGTTGCTTAGAATATTATGGGATAGTTTATTTATTCATCTCGTCACAGTGAAATGTCAGCTGAATCACATCACTCGCTACGTTTGTCACGCATTGCGCAAATATGTTTACAGTGAAATACTAGCTGACCCGGTCACGCGTTGCTGTGACTTACTAATTATAGTACGTTGGATTAATGTTATTCTAAACTTCCTCAAGTAGTCAAATTAATATTCACTAATAAAGACAAAAACATTGTAGTCGATTTGGAAATTCAAATGTAATTGGTAAAGAGTTACGGAGAGTTGAAATTAAGGACAAACGATCATAAAAAAATTTAATTTACATTTCATTACAAATTACTTAATTGAAATTATATAAAAATTGATATTTATAAAATAAATAAAAAATTATTTTTTATTTATTTATATAAACTGAAATTTCAGCTATATCTTCAGTCATACTGTTTTTATATTTTTCACACAAACTCGATGATTGTGTTGGATAACATGTTGTCAAAATAATTGCAACAGTTTGACCAATACTATTCGGCGTGGCTGTCAACGCTGCATCAGCAAGTGTCAGGTCCAAATAATTGTTGTCTACCAGCAGCTGCAACTCGCGACATGCATCTTGACATGTATTGAACACTTGACATATATTGAACACTCGACCATTAACTGTTCGTAAACATTCGAAAGAAGTTGGTCCGGGAACATTCACCAATAACAAATGCTGAAAGAAACATTAACGTAGTTTTGGATGCACTGTGGAAAGTCTTTGCTTTGAATATGCCTGCGATCGAAGGATGTGGTTCTCCTTGTTTACGTGGCTACCATTTTTTACCTAATTTGTTCCATGAAAAATAGCTTGGAACATCGGTATATAATAATGTTTTTGCGAATTGGTGGAACACATCAGATTTTTGACACAATGTGAAAAATTCAGTTTGTGGTTTGTCGTTTTTGGTGGCTCAAGTATTCTTTGGAAAATATTTTCTTCGTTGAAATATACACGTTGACCATTTTCAAGATGTATTGCAAGATGCTGGATGAAAGGGTCTCTTTCATGGATGCGATAACTAAAAATATGCCAGATAGCTTCGTTGCTGCTGATGTATCTACCCATTTGGTATCGTGTTATTTCGTCATTTTTATTTACATTTTGAACTTCAAATACGGCCAAATCACTGCCTTTATTAACATATTTGCAAAGGTACTTAATGTATTTTACAGAACTGCAAAACTCGACATTAATATGAGCCTTATACGTTTTTGAAAGCAATGGTGACTATGATGCCACCCACTGATTGGTCAAATTTCAACTTGGTTTCTAGAATTTGACATTCGCATTGTAAATATTTGTCCACCATTCTCAGCGTTTCTGCGGCGATACAACGGATAACCATTGATATCCGTAATAGTATCATTCGTATATTCCTTTGGAAAACGCTTCTTTACATTTTCCACCTTCCATGCATGGCGATGTCATGTTAAAAGCACCGCACGGTCGGTGGATCGAGTGACTGGTAACAATATCAAACAATTCTTGATCAATTAATTGGTCCGGAATTTCGGCTGAAATTATTTCATCAATTTCTTGTGGACGGATTTTAACTTCAAGTCAAATCAAAATGTGAGAATGAGGCAAACCTCGCTTTTGCCACATCAATCAAATAGACAGCAACGTGTGTTACCGAAAACTGAATGTTTTACGATTAAATCAATCAATGATTTTAATTTTGTATGAACACACGTGCCGTGAACGGTCATGACGATGCATTGATTGATGGCCTGGTAATAGCAAAGTTTGTATTTCCTCCCAATTCGGATTACATGTAAATGTATAAACAAATCTGGACGAACATAAATGACGTAAGTCATCGCATCTTGTATATATTCCTGCATGTTCCGTGAACTGCCGATGTAGCTTGAAGGTAAAATAAATGCATTACCGATATCATTGGCGTTTAAATTTTCATAAATACTGCCGATAACAGTATCTCGCAAGAGGATGTATTCCTCTGATCGTTATTTGCCTGGTTTGTATCGAATAAATCGCAAAATGCTTGTTTTCAACCTTGGCGTACATATCCACGACGTATTGAAGGCAACAGTTGACGATATCGAAGGATATAGTTATCCTAATTACGGTCTAATCATCAATCGGGGGGCGTAGTACGTCATTGAAGTAACTTTTTATTTGTTTTATTACCTGAAAAAATAATAAATTAAATAGTAAAAAAAAAGAATAAGAAATCAATATAGTTGGCCCGCTATAATCCGTCCCCTGGTCGGAATACCGCGGGTCTACTGTACTAATAAAATAACGAATTCAATAGTTGAATATTAAATTTACCAGCAATTGGAATCACGCTGTTTGATGTTGATGTGATATTCATTCTGCCCTTGCCAGAAATATCAGTGGATACTGGAGTGCGTCATACGAACGGTGTAAATCCGAAATTATACTAACAGTTCTATCTTGACGTGTGACTTAAATCAACTGAGTCACCAACCATAAAAACTGCAACTTCATCTACGGTTGGCGCGTTGAATCTGCCAGCGTGTTCTCCTGATGGTAATTTGTCAGCTTTGATGACAATTTGATAGTTGTCATTTTTTAATTGTGGCGACACAATTGAATAAGTTGATTATTATTTTCCAAACAATTTTCCAACAATTGCTCTCTCTTCTGCTTGTTCGATGAAATTATACTGGCACCTAGTTTTCAAGCGTTCCTCACAATTTCCAATAGATTTGAAGAAACTTCGGGTCATCGTTTGGTATCGGTATCAACGACCCAAACTTATGGTACACCTGGCCTTGTATTTTGAATTTAGTTTCAAATGACGTCCATCAGATGTAAGATCGCAAATTTTTGTTGCCCCAAAAGACGTCATCTTGAAGCAAGAATTGAATTTTGCGTGTCTTGCGCAGAAACAATTTCGAATTGTTTGTTTCGCCAGCAAGAAGGATTGTAAATGTTCTGGCGGATTGGGTAGTGGTAATAGTACATCTTTTCCTGATGCACAACACATGCCGGCTGCTTCATTGCGGAATTTCAACGCCTGATAATAATGGCATATTTTTCTCATTGCACCGATTGCAGTTTTAGAATGTGCAGAGTAATCAATGGCTGGTGCATATTGGAACGCAAGACGAACAAATGATACACGTGTTAAAGCACGGCTGATTTACTGTCTCTCTCGTTCTCTTTCACTAAATGTAGCTATGTGCTGTTCTCGTGCCGCTCTTGTTCTCGATATATTCTGTCACAGACGTTCATCACGCTGTTCTTGAGATTCTTGCATACGACGCTCAGCTGTCCTGAATCTTTGAACTTCCTTACTTGCCGCGATTTGTGTTGCTGATTGATGAGCTCTCTCGTCGTGCGTCTTGCCTCTCTGCTACACGCATTTTTGAGGTTAGATTCTTGGCAACATTTCACTGAAAAATATTTGAATTACAACAAAAAGTGCCTTTCTGAAAGCCTTAAAATAAGACACTATAATACAGTGGGTCCATTGAAAAATACAGTAAAATGGAAGTTAAGAACTAATGAGGAAATATAAAATAACATTGAAAAAAATAACAGAAAAAGAAAATGATATTTTTTGATACATTTATAGCATGGATGACACCAGGCTTTCAAGAGGTTTAGAAAGATTTGAAACGAAATAATACCAGTGAACTGTATGGAAAGAAAATTTTTTCGATAGCAGACTTTGAATATGGCAGGATTCAAAGGTAGAGAGGAGTGCAATAATGAAGGAGTACTGGGGAGGAAGAAAGAAAAAACAACAGGAGAGGAATTGAAATTGACACGTGGTCTCTAGCTGACCATAACAAAAAGAAGAAAAAAATGATAAGCTAGCGAGAAATGCTTACACGATTCGAATTTATCGTAACGTTTTCTTCAATGTTATATTCATGTGTGTAATTACTTTTCGTTAGGTATAAAGACACACAAACGATGAACAACAATACAGTATAATTATAACACAATACACAGCACAATTAAAATTGAAGAAACTCACACATATGGCGTGGAATAGACCGTAGCATAAATAAATCGAAATACAACGCCATCTACTGGATGGTTCGATAAATTAACACACCGCCATCTGTTAGGAATAAACTGTAGCATAAATAAATTGAAACAGAACGTGATCTACTGGATGATTACCCAACCTAGCTAACCAAGTGTTGTATAGATAAGTTAACACATCGCCATCTGTTAGAAACTTATGGAACTATAATAATAATTACGTGTGGTCGTAATGACCTGGTGACATGGTTTCTACTGGCTGGGCATTCTGCCCCTGTCGTAGCCGCCTTTACCTAGCC
Source organism: Vandiemenella viatica (assembly GCA_031002005.1). Taxonomy (NCBI): domain Eukaryota; kingdom Metazoa; phylum Arthropoda; class Insecta; order Orthoptera; family Morabidae; genus Vandiemenella; species Vandiemenella viatica. The sequence goes on from JARYHS010013630.1 coordinate 216,791,935, forward strand.
CGCCCATCCTGCCTGGTACAGGGGACCTACATTTTAACGTCGAATCCGAACCACAGTACCGTCCTGGCGTATTTCACCTCATACAGCATGCTGCGCCGGGGGTTAATGCCGGGTTAAGTGTCTATAAAAATCCTCGCCGAGACAGGGACTCGAACCGGGGACCTTTCCATCTCCAGTCAGACGCCCTAACCACTTAGCCAGCAGACCGCTTAGCCTTGGTGGCTTACAAATAATTACAAACCATTGTCCTATGACAAACATTTAATGAACATTTATTTCGCAAATAATAAATATTGAGGTCTATAATCCAGATAAAAACTATCCTATCTTTTAAGTTGGACTAAATTACACACATTAAGCCAAATTTCATCTAAATCGGTTATGTAGTTTCGGAGTTCATCCCGGACGAACATCGTGACACGAGATTTTTATATATAAAGATGACAGAGAGCTGTCGTTTCGTATTATTAAAATACATACTTTTTCGCCATCTGCGTGAAATATAGGTTATTTCGGATAGTGCTGAACTGTTTGATGGAAGAACAGGAAATTAAATGATATTGTACCTAGCCTGTGACATTTTTTGTATTGAAATGTTTGGATATATTTGTTGGATTTTCTCATAATATTTCTTAAATTCGAACGTCTTATCTTCCTACTCGAGATTCCCCTTGAAGTAGCGTGAATTTAGTGAACAATGTGATATCATTCAGTTCATTCGTACAAATAGTAATTTTTTAGTCAAAATAGTCCTTAATCATTATGAGGATACAGAAACAAGTCGTGACGTCGTTGGAAAAGAGGGGAAACGACACAATAGTAAAAATTTGGGAAAGTTACACAAAGGATGTGCCATCGAGTACTGCAAGAGGAAGTTTCTATCTTTTAGAAGTTAATATCTTTGTTTTACAATGAAACTAAAACATTGGTTTATTGTTTATGAAACTTTATTCTTTAGTTGTAGCCGAATTGCTAGGTAATCTTTCTTAGAGATGATACCCTTGTGAAAATTTTTGCGAGTAAAATATGATGAATGCGAAGTTGGTGGTTTTTGTAGGCTGGAAGAAGAGCCAAGTCATTTATAGTAATATCTTTCTAATTTCCCCCGTTGTACGCTATCCTGCATACTTCTGCTTTGAATATGCAGGATAGCTATCCCTTCCAGAAACCGACACACATAGTACATCGATATCTCTTTCATATAGCCCGTACGAGAATTTCGCGTGTAAATGTTTGCGCAGGAATTGTATAGCGAAACACAAAATTCCTGACAGAAAATAATACAGAAAAACTCCTTACTGTAGGAAAACAACACAACTTACCTATATCTTTGATATGGCGTGCTGTGATCTAATGTAACGTGGTCAATCCTCATCGACGGAAGCGGAGCCTAGTGGCTTCACTCTGAACTGTCACATATGCGTACATTATGGTTCTAATTACGAAAAAAAATTTTACTTAATTTATGATGTTGTCTAAAGCGGAGACCTTAATCTTTAAAAATCTATCTCACTTCCTAATTTCGTTAAGGTATGAGGGAGATACGTGATCTTTCTTCCAAAAAAAAAAATAAAAAATAAAAAAAATAAGCTTTCAGAAATGATACTTTTGCCCTTTATGGGTCGAATGCCTAAAACTTCCTTTCTAAATTAATAATGTTTCTAAACTGAGATCTTAATCTTGAAAATGATACCTCATTAGGTATGAAAGGAGATAAAGTGGATCGTCACAAACACAGTTTTAGGAAATGGTGATATGTTTTTTTCCATTAAGGGCCGAATTCAGAAAAAATTCCTTTAATAAGTTATGATGTTACCATAACCTCATTTATAGATTTTGATTAGGTATAAACGAAGATAAGTGGGTCGTTACAAAGAATTCTTTTAGTAATAATATACATGATAACACGACTGTTGTTCCGACTAAAGGTGAATCAAAAGTTTATGATGACATTTATCATGTTACAGATTTCTAAAGAAATCGTGTGCTTGTTGAATAGCATCTCACTAAACCAAATATTTACAAATGAAATATTCTTTGAAGAGGGGAAGACTTATCAATGCCAACATATAGTGAAAGATGGATTTGAAGCACGTAAGGTAAGAGGGTGGTATTTGTTGATTTGTCAGCAGCGTATGACACCATCAACCATCAGCTACTACTAGTCAAGTTCTACATCTGACCAGGAATTTCAGTCTTAGTAAGTTCATTGCTACTCTTCTGCAGAACCGCGATTCTTTGTTAACTTCCAAGACAGCGTAGCCGTTGGAGGTCCAGAAGAATGGTATACCCCAAGGAGTCTGCTAGCCCCATTATTGTTTAACATATATACCATGATCAGCCTATACACGCAAATGCAGGAGTTTCGTGTATGCTGATGGTCTTGCTCTGGTCTCACAGAGCAAAAGACTTTGAATCAGTGGAGAGCACCCTTACCCAACGCTCTGGAAGATTTGTCAGGTATTATAGCACGAACCATCTTAAACCAAATCCTACGAAGACACAAGTATGTGCTTTTCATCTAAGGAATAAAGAAGCAAATCGTAGGTTAAAGGTAACATGGTCGGGGTCGAACTAGAACACTGTGATACTCCAATATCTAGGAGTGACCCTTGACAGATCACTTACATTCAGGAAACATTGCATGAACTCCAAGCTGAAAGTTTCCAGTAGGAACAATCTCATAAGAAAACTGGCTGGATCGCAGTGGGGCAGCCAACCTGAAACCATTAGAACTTCTGCCTTAGCACTATGTTATTCGGCTGCAGAGTACGCCTGTCCCGTATGGCACAGGTTCAACACATGCCAAACAAGTAGACATTGCACTTAATGACACGTGCAGAATCATAACAGGCTGGTTAAAAACAACTCCAGTCGAATGGCTCCACCGTCTTGCAGGAATAGCGCCACCTTCTGTTCGAAGGGAAATAGCAGTGAACAAGGGAAAGGAGTAAAAGTGAACCATGAAAAATCCTCACCCACTATATGGGCATTTCCCTCATAGGCAAAGACTGAAATCCAGAAAAAGTTTCCTAAGAATATCTCAAGACCTTACAACGACAACTGAAGAAGCCAGGTTACAACTATGGGAAGAGGCTGGGGAAGAGTGTCTGAATCTTTGCCACCTGGTTATGACAAGGGATGGTTGACGTGGAAATCTTTGAATTGGCTGATACCAGGAGTGGGCAGATGCAAAGTGATTTAGCAAGATGGGGCTATGCTGAGATCAATGATATCAAG
>JARYHS010013630.1:216796174-216827124 GCA_031002005.1 Vandiemenella viatica
TCTTTGTTTTTCATATTCAGGACATCTTTTTTCATTAGATGGGTGGCCACTATTACAATAGATACAAATGGGGTTGTTTTGGTTACAACAATCTTTGTCGTCGTGTGCACCAGCACAGAATACACATCTTTTTTTACTTCTGCATTGCTTGCTCAGGTGACCATAGCGCAGGCAGTTAAAGCATTGCATAACAGGTTTTATGTATGGTTCGACTTGGACAGCGGACACCGTGTAATGTAAACATAGTTGGGCCGTCTATGCGATTTGAAAGTGATCAGGCAAACTGGAAGTGGGATTGTTGTAGGTTGACCGTTTGCTACCATTTTCTTAGCAAATCGTTTAACGTTTATCACCCTGTATTCACATTGCGCTACCGCTTTAATTTCATCTTCTGATAATTCTGTCATTACGTTTCTAATGATGCCTTGCTTGTGTGGTGCACGAGTATGGGATATACGCCTGCAAACCGTTCTGCTTCCAGACTGAGCTTTGAATCATAGAATTGGCTGCTATTACCGATTTCACCTCAATTTTGACACGGTTACGGCCTGCTGTAGTTATCTGTAATATTTGATTATTTGTATCACGGCAGAGGGAGTTAATGAGGCGACCTATAGCCATTGGATGCAGTCTACTGATGTTTTTATCGACACTTTCTACAATCACATAATAGGGCCCTAGGTCATAGTTTTCATATATCACTGGCGTTGCGCTATTTACCTGTTGATCATGGCTGACTGTTGTGGTTGTAGTCTGGTTTTGCTGTGTGTTGCTAGCTGGTGACGTCTCCATACTGATGTCTGTAGGTTTCGGCTGTTCTGCTGTTCTTGGTACTTTGTAGTTGCAGTTGTTGCTGATGTCTTCGATTGTTGGTGTGCTGGGGCGTTTTTGGGCTGCAGGTGGGGTCGATTCTTCCTCTCCTACAAGTCGTAGTTCCTGTTGTCTCGTTTGGTCAATGGTAAGATTAGCAGCAAAAGATGGTACATTGACGGTTTCGAATGACGATTGTATGATGTTTCTCGTTTCCCTTCCATCTTCACTTGTGTTGTGATGTAGGGATGGCACTTGACTGTCTAAGCTATCTTCTGTTGCAATGTTCACGTTACCTCCATTATATAAAAGTATGTGCGGCGTCGGCTGTACCTGTTCGTAGCCGCCTTCACCACACTGGCCACCATACATGGCGGCCAATGTCACTTAACACTTATATTAGTTGTTTCTTGATTATCAATTCACTTTTCTTGTCCACCACACGAAGTTGAAAACTGTTTATGTTGTTGGCACTTGCCGTCGTGTCAACCCGCGATCGCGCACACTACTTCCTCGTATCGGAGGCGATGTTACCCGTACGACGGTCTGCTCACGACTGACACTGGACTTGGAAGTTCGCAAGCGGGGAACATTATACTGGCTCAGGAAAGGAAACCTGGAACAGGTAGAGAAAATCACGGGAGCACCAGCCAGTAACACTGCTGAGGTAAACAAATAGTTATTGGAAGAATGACAGCAAAGGTGGAATGTTAGCGCAACAGGAAGAAGGACGTGTGATATGTTTCCAAGTGTCTGTGAAATGCTCAAAATGTCGCATCTTCTCCCATCGCCTGGGCTGGTACTTTACATAACGGGTCAGGGACCTTACAACAGTGAAATGTAAAGAAGAGGAATAGTGGACAGAAGTAGCTGTAAATGCGGAAACGAGGGCACTTCAGAAAATATTGTATGGGAATGTGTTTCAACAGCAGAACAAAGAGCGCCATACCAGCAAATATTACAGGGCAGGCGCATTTTTTACATATTGCGTGACCGGGAATTATGGTTCTTTCTTGATTCAGATTGAAACCGGGTCTCACAAGCAGCCAAAGAAAGGTTCTTAGTACTTAGAAACAGTCTTCCGACAGCGACCAACGACCGAGCAGTGATTATTCCTGAAGAAAGAAACTACCGATGGGTCGAAGGGACACCTCTACTTCCAGAAGTCATCTCCTGAGGGAGGTAAGTTACTCCGAAGTAGCTGTGCCGGGAGTAAGTGTGTAAAAGTGTCATTAATGTCCAAAGTGAGAAACAGTGATGTAACAGTGCAGTAAATGATTTGTGTATACGAATATTTCTTTGTTGAATTATATGTAGCAGTATCTGTGTGTGATCATATGTTACTCAAATTACTAATATATTGTTAATTTAATTATGTAACTAACTCTCCTGAAACTTGATAACTTTTAGTTTCACAAACTGGTCTTACATCCTGAACAACATTCAGCTGTTATTTTCAAACTATAATTTTTCTTGTGTGCTTCTTGTAATATATTGGAAACATGGGCCCAGAGTAGAATTTAGGTTCTGGGCTATTATGTATCAGGGTATAAAAAAATAATAATAATAAAGTGGGTACAGTTCCTGTAACCTTATTAGGACTTTCTTCGGTATGTCCTCGATGTGTCTCTTCCAGGTTAGCCGTCTGTCTAAGGTCACTCCTAAATATTTAACTGTGGAGTCCACGGAATGTCTTTGCCGAAAAGGTGAAATTTTGGCGGAGTAGTTACACGCTCTCGACGTTTGCCGAGTTTGCGAGATAGCATTATAACATGGGTTTTTGTAGCATTTATGTTGATGCCCACTCCTCAGTCTCTTCCAGTACTTCTTGCAGCTTTCTTGTTGCTACTGCCTTGTTGCGGTGATGGGTGAAGAACGCTGTATCGTCGGCATACAAGGCGGTGTATACGCTGGCCGGTGCTCGACGTCTGCAATATACGAGCTGTACAATATAGGTCCCAGCACCGAACCTTGTGGAACTCCGGCATGTATTTGACGATGAGAAGATAGGGCGTTACCGACTTGTACGATGAAAGTTCTACCGGCCAGGTAGATCAGAATTATCTTCAACATCTGGCCGGCAATCCCATGATAACACAATTTCAGTAAAAGATTGAAGATTGTCGTGCTATACCGAGCCGAAGGCTCGTGCAACATCTAAGAGAACTACTGGACAGTATTCTTTCCTATTAAAAGACGCTGTGGCATTTTCTATCACACGTATTATCTGCTGTGTGGCAGAGTGCCCTTTTCTAAAGCCCAGCTGGATATGTAGTAAGATTCCATTTTCTCTGATACAGGTTTCAAGCATCTGAAACAGCAGCTTTTCAGATATCTTGCTTAGTTGAGGGCCGTTAACTCATTGGTCTATAATGTTGTGGGAATGTTGGATCTTTCCCCGGCTTCCTTATTGCAACGACAATGGCTTGTTTCAAGCTTCGTGGGTATCGTTGCGTTCTTATGATATCATTGAAGATGGTAGTGAAATGTGTGATGGCTATCCGCGGGAGATTGCGATACAGCTGGTTGCACACCTTATCATGTCCAGGAGCTTTCTATTGGTGTTGCCGTTTAATCACCTGTACCATCTCCTCTTCTGTAAATTCAGTTATGTGTATTCCCATCGTCATTTGCCTCCATGAATCTCGCAAGTCTTTTGCGGGTTTCAATGATGTGGTCTTCGCCTTCTATTTCCGCTGGTTGGAACCGCTTATCAAAATGGTCTGTGAGAGCGTTTCCCTTGCTTTCTGGATCAAAGACGATGCCTCTCTCTCCATGAAAAGGCGGATGACTAGCTCTTATCCTCGTGAATCTATGAGTGTCTCTCCACAGGGTGCCTGCCATCTTCAGTCCTTAAAATGGTTAATCTAGTGGACCACTCCCGATTTCTATCATCCGTCAAGGCTGCTTTTGTTTCTCGTTGTAGTCTGTTAGTCTGTTTAGCACTAGCCTGGTCTCTACGTTTCTTGTGAGTTTACACTCCTTAGCAACTCGATTTTTGTGTATAACCTGGGATAGGAGATGTGGAGGTAATATGCTGGACTCTGAAATTACATGGTGTGGCGGCATTGCTGGCGTTAATAACTTACGAAGTTTTTGAGCGCTTGGTCTGAAGTTCTGTTGTCTAGGATGAGTTGCTCGTCAACTGCCTCGGTGATTGTGTTACGGTACTGATCCCAGTTAGTTTTTCTGTTGTTGGTGCCATCTGCTCTTCAGGTTTCCAGCAGCCCGCGTCTACTTCAAGGATTACTGGGGAATGATCCGAAGATATTCTGTTCAGGGTGTTTGCAGTTACAATGCCAGTGAACCCTTAGGCAATGTCCAATACATCTGCTCTTTTGCCATTCAACAGTTAGTTAGTGGGCTTTTCAGGGTCCCATACATATAGGTTATGTCTAAGAGCCAGACGATGGATTTGTTTGCCGGCTTGGTTTGCTACACGCGAAATCCTGTCTGGGTGCTTCACGTTGATGCCTCCTCCAACAAGAAGTATGCCTCGAATGTTGTTGAGTCCAACTATGTCGTTCTCTACCAGTGATCTCCTCGGCGGGCGATACGGAGCGACAATTGTAAGACGCCCTGATGTTGTTTTCACCCGAATGGCAGTAGCTTCAAGTTGTTCAGTTGGCGGCAGCAAGAGATCATGGTGAGGAATGCCCCGCTTGATATATATAGCAACTCTACCTCCAGCTGTCAGTCTGCGTGTGCCATAACTGCAGTAATTTGGTGCCGGAGCTCTCAGTCCAGGTTTCAGATGTGTTTCTGCTACCAGGGAAATGTCAACGCCTTCCTCCTCAATCATCTGGGAATGAATCACGTTAGCATTCCAAATAAATATGGATAGTCCTTCTATATGTCTTCTTTCCATAATGTGATAGTGAGAATGTGACTTTTGCAGGCTAGCACGCCATCATTACAATGGATTTTATGTCAGTCAACAATTGCTGAAAGTTGGTCATTAACGTTGCCATCATATTGATGAGAGCACCAACAACTTCCATTAGTTTGATTACTGGTGTTGAGTTTCTTCAGAGGCGGAATCTGGGATCTTTCAAAGTTTACATCCAGGTCATTCTCTTTCAGCTGTCACATTTTCTTGGAAGAATCTGCTGTCGGTTCAGTCGGAGCAGGTCCATTGTCATGTGATTTTTTGGGCATATTCTTCTCCTCGCGTTTTTTGCGGGCAGCTTCAGACTGTGTCATTGCAATTCCGCGTTAGCGTTCTCGTGCGCGCTTGAAGGACGGAAAACATTTACTGCTCGCCACGTGATGGCCTAGACAGTTGGCGCATTTCGCTGGGGATTGTCGTTTGTGGATAATACAATCTCTGGGCAAGTGTGCTCCTGCACTCTTAACGCAAACTGGCTTTATTTGGCAGTGTCTTACCGCATGTCCAAGAGCCTGGCAGTTGTAACACTGTGTCCCCCCCCCCCAGCTGACCGTAGTTTCTCCATTGTCACTCTCAGGTACATAATATTCTCCAGCTCGAAATTTTTTATATTTTTGGTCTATCGGGCAGTACTGATAAGAGTAGGGGCATCAGATGTGAACTTCCTGGTCATTTTAGCGGAGTTACTGAACCTACTTCGAAACTTTTATCTACCAGCTCCTCCTTAATGTCTGAGGCCGGCATACCTAGTGGGATTCCACGTAGGACCGCCTTCAGAGGTTTTTCTGCTGCGGATGGGTGCATATAATAGGGAATATCTCTTCTCCGCAGCTCTGCAGTCATAGTTAGGTAATCCTCAGTACAGTTTAGATCGCGTTTTATCTTATACCCTCCTCCTGATTTGGCTCGAAATGGGCGTCATTCCAGTAATGTGTTCACCATCTGGTACAGCTCTTGGTAGTTATTGGGAAATTGTACCACTATTGGTGGTAGCTACAGCCTCTCACCTTTCTGCTTCTGTTGGTCCCTTTCCACTAGTGGGTTAAATGGTTTTGATGTTTCCATTTCGTTATTACTTGATCGGTTTGGAAAGAGCGAAAGGTCTTGCGGGTTTGAAAGAATCCATGCTCTTGTTGCAAATGTACTTGGTTATATACATCAGCACTTGTTGATACCTGCTGTTTGGTATGCATTAGTGGGTATATTGTTTTCCGCCACTACTGCCTTACGTGAAGAAGAAGCTGTGCTCCTCATCTTCTTCGATGCAAATTCTGTTTTCTTCTTTTTCTATGATTCCACTTGGAACAGTAAGATCAGTGTCCTTGAAGAAACTCTTTTTATCTCCCTTCTTCTTGAGAAGACGTTGTCCTTCAGCACAGTGACCGATTGGATTTTGTATAAGGATTTGATTGTATATATGTTGTTGCGCAGCGCTTTGCTGCACTGAAATGTGTTCCGTAGCATTTCCAGAAACTGCGTCAATCTTCACAGCAGAGGATGTCATCAAGTAGGTATTTAAATTTTCGGAATTATCCAAAATGTTTAGATGGGCTGTATTATCTGTCTGGTTTTCTGATAAATGTCCTTTTCTACGGCGGGCTTCTTCTGCTTGTTTATACTTATCACATTTGTGTTAATTTCTAGGTCCCACCAACTACGCTGGGTCATTATAGGTTCTCCTGTGGCTTGGGGAAGTTGATTTGACTGATCCTCTGGCGGTACGTGAATTGTTTCCATTTCCAGGTTGTAACTGTCGCCACGCACTAGAATAACAAAAACAACTGCAGCATGCCTAGACGTCATTTTCGTTGCCGATGTTGTTGACACGGACGGTACGGCGGCACGACGCGGCACGGAACGGAACGCGACGCCGGACGCGGCCTTGCGATACTGCCCGTGCAGCGCGACGCGATTTTCGGCTTCTCCGCAAAAACACTATAAAAAGCCCTCCACAGCACTCGCAGGTCAATTGCTTGGCTACTAATTGAATGACTGATACGCGAAATTCGATATCATGCACTCCTAAATCCTTACGCACTACGATGCAAACACACACACACACATCTAAATCCCACGTTACAATAAAGCACATAACATTCTCACTAATATATATTGTTTCTAATTTCTATCTATGAATAAATATATTTGTACACTGTCGAAATACCTAAATATCAAATGCAGCAGCAGCAGTGACATTCCTTACTGGTAAAACCTAAGTCCCAGGTTGAGGGGAAATTTTTTGCACTATAGCGCATCTCCTTCCAGTTTATGTAGTTGGTTGTCATTATCAAAACGGTTCGTCTCTACCTCAATTTGTCGGATCCGGTGCTTTTGTCATTTTTCTTATATTTTAGTGCATAATTAGTGGTCCAGTAGTTTCTTTGGCCACCTGAGAGTGTTGCCATATATTGAAGCCGCACCTAGAGCGGTTATCAGCGGATTAGTAGATTTTTTTTTTATTGGCGTAAAATTGTCTTTCCAGCTGTTCAAACCTCTCGCGAAGCTTTGGTAGGCCACTTACTTGGTGCAGCACATGTGTCCTCGTCTCACGCGGTAGATGATATGCCTGTCTTATGACTCTGTTTTGTACAACTTGCAGTTGCTGTAGGTTGGAGGCAGCAGTGTTCCCCCAGACAACTGCTGCGTACTCCATTATTAGCCCGACTAGCGCAACATAGAAGCGGATTCCCAGCTGCGGCCTCAGTGCTGAAGAGTGGTCGAGAATCGGGTATAGAATTCTCATTCTCCCAGAAGCCTTTGCGCGGACGTTGGTGACGTGAGGCTTCCACGTCATTCTCTTGTCCATTTTCACACCTAGGTAGGTTGCAATACTTGTCCAGTTGATATCTTCACCGAAGAGGGTTAGAGGAGTCAGGTCTTGTGGAACGATTTTCCTAGTCAATACAATCACTTGGCTCTTTGGCGCATTAAAGGCTAGCCGCCATTTCGTTGTCCATTCCAGAATATTGTCACACGCTTATTTTAGTCGACGTCGCAGGTTGTTGATGTTCAGGCCTCTGGCATACATGGCCGTGTCATCGGCATACAGGGCTTTTTTTAACACGTGCTGTAGTAGGTGTATCAGCAGTGTAGAGGCTGTATAGCACCGGGCCTAAGACCAATCCTTGTGGGACGCCTGCAGCGATGTTCTTGATTGAGGAAGTGGCCCCGTCCTTGACTACTAGAAAGGTTCGTTCCTCCAGGTAGCTCTTGAGTAGTTTAACATGAGAAAGAGGTACTCCTTGCGTGAGAAGCTTATATAAGAGACCTTGGTGCCACACCGAGTCGAAGGTTCGGCTGACATCCATCAGGGCCGCACCGAAGTACTCGCGACGTTCAAAAACGGCAAAGGCTTCTTCAGCAAGATGAAGGAGCTGCTGAAGGGTGGAATGTCCTTGTCGGAAACCAAACTGTTCATCCGGCAGCAGCCTCTCGTTGTCTATGATTTTGCGCAGTCTCTTATGGTATATCCTTTCAATCACTTTGTAAAGTGTAGGCAGCAGGCTGATCGGTCGGTAAGACATGGGTGACCTCCTGTCCTTGCCCGCTTTGGGAATGGGTATAATGTGGGCATGTTTCCACGTTTGCGGGTATTCGCCTGTACGGGGAATTTAATTGAAAGACTCCGTGATGTATAGGATTGCCATAGGAGGCATTTGTCAGAGAATCCCTCCACCGATCCCGTCGTGTCCGGCGGCTTTCTTGATTTTGCGGTTCGCGAGGGCCGATGTCACCTCCTGCACCGTGATTTCCTCTATGAGGTCTTCCTCCGAAGGAACAGCTTCTAGGAAACGACGCAGGCGTCGCTCCAGAAAGTCTATGTGCTCATCGTCTCTAGGGTCGTCGACTGGTTTAAAGTTTGCCCCAAAGGTCTCAGCAAGAACTTCAGCCTTTTCTTCTGGGATGCAGACATGGTTGTTTCCAACAACCAGAGGTGGGATCTTTAACCTCTGCCGGAGTCGGGCCATCGTGGCTCGCCATGCAGACCCGTCTTCTATATTCAAGGCGGAAATCAAATTAGACCAGTCAGAAATTCTGTACTGTTCTACCTCCGCTTTGATCTCCCGCTGCATGCGATTTACCGCTCTCTTTGTAGCCGGATCCCTAGTGAGATGCCACTCCCTATTTAGTTGGTTTTTGATTGCTATTGCCTCTCCGATGTGAGAAGGCAATTGTCGAGATCGTGGATTCTGATTACGGCGCGGCCGGGTAGCCACATCTGCTGCTTCGTTTATCCAGTCAGCCAGTACAGCAACAGCGTCAGAGGGTGCAGTAGCAGAGTTTCGATCCACTGTGTGAGGAGGTTCTTAAAGACTTCCCAGTTAATCTCAGGTAAGTTTCTGGCTAGTCTGTTCCTGCGTGATGATACGTCCACCGCCAAATAATATTGCACAGGGACATGATCGGATGACAAGACCGTTTTGGTGGTGACGGCTATGTTGTGTCTTAGGCCCTTGGTTATGGCGATGTCAAGAACATCAGGGAGGCCACGTCCATAGATGGTAGTTCGGTGTGTCCCTAAACTACCACATCGTGGTTCTCGACCACTCGTAGGGGTTTCCTTCCGTGATTGTTGGTGATTCGTGAATTCCAGGCGACATACTTGGCGTTCAGGTCACCCGCAATAAACAGATTGCCGCGCAGACTAAGAAACGCAGAAATTTCCTCTTTAAGTAGGCGTCCTGGTGGTCGGTATACAACAACAAACACAAGTGTCCCCCGACATGTCTCGACGGTGACACCGATTGCTTCTATGGTCTCCGTGCAGAGTAATACTATTTGGTAGTGCTTAATGGCGTTCCTAACGAAGACCGCGGAACCACGTCCGGCTGTTGGCCGGTCACACCTATAGCAGGAGTAGTTGGGGACAGCAGCTTTGATCCCCTACTTAAGATGAGTCTCTTTCACGAGGCATACATCAATGCCTTCGTCTCTCAGGAATTCCTTAAATTCGCCCATCTGACGCCAGAGGCCATTAGCGTTCCATATACAAATGGTTAAGTCTTCAATGGAATTAGCCATGACGTTCTTGGATACCTTGTTGAATGGCAGTTATTGCCATCCTAACGGCCTCCGCCATCTGACGCGGCATGTCTTGAATTAATACAGTCACCGTCTGCAGTAGTGACTGCACCATGTTTAAGAGAATGGAGCCGTCATCCTTCCGGGGTGTTCTCATCCGGCCGGTGGTTCTTCAAATTCTTCAGTTTTCTTCATCCTGCTCGGAGGTTTTGCCTGGGCGGAGGAGTCTCTCTGGTGATCTCTCCCCTTCGGCAGGCCCTTGTTGGAGGCTGCTGCCTCTTCCTCCTCCTTCTTCTTTTTCTGTATTTGTCTCTTCTTAAAAATGGCAACATAGGAGGCATTGTTTGCCTTCTGTTTATCATTAAATCTACTGAAAGCGGTGCATTTCCAATAGCTTGCCACATGATCAGCGCCGCAGTTGACACATTTAGGAGAGGTTTTCCTTTTTTGAGAGCGCATTGACGCGTTGGCTGTTCGCCCGAACACTTGACGCATTTGGGCGGCATAACACAGTGCCGGGATATGTGTCCTAACCCCTGACAATTGTAACACTGAGGAGGACCTCGAGTGCTACGTAATTTTTTGGTGGTGATCATCACTGAGCATAGAGACGTCATTTTGTAAATTGCTCTATTCTCGGTGGTATCCGAGAGGACTACCAGGAACAGTGGTACTTCGTGTCGCGTTTTTGGTGAACGCAGACGAACGACTATTCTCGCCACAATGCCGCGCACATCCAGTTCTTCTTTGGTGTACTCCGTGCAGAAATTGAATGGGGGACCTCGTAACACGACTTTCAGCTATTTATCAGCTTCAGTTGGGAAGGTGTAGAGAGGTATGCTGTTTTGTGACGCATAGCCTAAGACGGCTTCATAGTCGGCCTTAGTTTTGAGGAAGAGCTTGTATAACTCGCGTCCCGCAGGCTTGACGCGTTACTCGTGCTTACAAAGCTTCTTTAGTGTCATTTCGAGGTTTCTATAATCCTCTTTGAAGGACACTATCAGGGGTGCCGGCTTCGACTCCCTAACAGGCTTTATCTGTTCAGCTTCCACTGTTTCCATAACTTTCTCTGCCTCTATGGGGAGATGGGAGAAAGAGTTTCTCGTGCTGGGAGCATTGGCAGCATTGGAGCTCTGCGTCTTGTTCTGCGTCTTTGGTTTATCTTCTCCGGTCGGATTTGAGCTGCGGAGTCGGCATTCTGGTTTTGATCTTCGCAGAAATTTTTGCAGCCCGCTTGGACTGTGTGTCATTTTTATCATTTGAAGTGTTCTCTGCAGCACGCTTACGCTAGACGGAGGCCTCATGCTCGTGTTCCATCACTATGTAGTCCACTACATATTCCGTAGTAGGCATTGACTCCATGTCTGCAATCTCCACCAAGACCATAGCGTCGGTAGAGGTCGGCATAGGCGCCGCTTATGATGACATGGGCGTGTTGTGCTGGCCCTTTGTTGTCACAGGAAGTTGATTTGGCTGATCCTCTGGTTTCTTCGACGCGATAGAATCAGTTTTAAAGCAAAACGAAAACAGAAAATTGTATTACTATATGTTATTTTTGTCACCTAAAATGTAAAATTACATTTTTTTTACTTGAATAAAAAAAAAAAAAAAACAAATACATATGCAACACGATTAGTTTTAAGGCAAAACAAAAACTGTAAAATTGTATCGCTATACGTAATTTCTGTCACCTACAAAATCACATTAATTTTTTTCTTTTAACTTGCATAAAACAAGAAAAAACTACGCGATATGATTTTTTTAAAGCAAAACAAAAAAACAGGAACTTGTATCACTATACGATATTTTGTTACCTACAAAATCTCATTATTTTATTTTTAACTTGGATAAAAATACAAAAGCAACTACGTTATATAATTGGTTTAAGGCAAAACAAAAAAAAAAAAAAACAAAAAAAAAAAACAGGAAATTGTATTGCTATATTTTATTTTGTCACCTACAAAACCACATCACATTTTTCTTTTAATTTAATTTTGATAAAACAACAAAAAATTATAGTTGACTTGAAATTTCCCGACAGTGTAGGGTGGAGCCACACCTTAGGGCAAGGCAAAAAGATCCTAGTAGGCTTCAAAAATTTGCTTAAAGTTACTGCTCCTTATTATAAAATACCCAGCAGAGCTGCTGTGACACGGTGGCTTGATGACAAGTATGACGTATTGGTAACATTAATAAAATCAAAACTCTCAAATGTTGAACACCTCACATTAACAAGTGATATATGGTCAGACATGCAGATGCGCAGCTTTTTGGGTGTCACAGCGAATTTGGTCTAGACACAGTGTTAGAATCAAAGACATTTGAAGTTTATCAACTCAATGAAAGTCATTCATCGGAATATATAGCAGACATGCTCCTTAAGACTTGCAACGATTGGGGATTTGATACGGACAAAGTCTCTGCGCTGGTAAAAGCTGTGGAATTAGGATTTGGAAAGAAGAAGCACATCCCTTGTTTCGCTCACACACTTAATTTAGTTGCTCAAAATACCTTTAGAAAATATATTGTAAAAAATAAAGACCATTGTTACTTTCTTTAAACACAGTTGTTTGGCAAGCGATTTGAGAAAGTTAGTAAGTGCTGAAATAAAGTTAATACAAGACCTGCTAACACGCTTGAGTAGCACATATTATATGATTCAAAGATTTTTGGAGCTTAAAAATGTTGTAAGTGATATATTGATTTGCCAGAAAACAGCACCTCCAGTGCTGACTGGTTTGGAATTAAATATCTCGTCATTTCTTCTTAACATACTACGCCCACTTTAAGCAGCAACTAAAAAAATATCTGGGGATAAATATTGTACCAGCAGTAAAGTGATCCCTTTAGTGCACTACATGCTTTCAAAACTGAAATCAGTTAAGACTGATGAACCTTTAGTGATGGAAGTGCATAAGGTCGTCCTAAAAGAAATCAACAAACGGATGGGTGCTATCGAACAAGTTTCGTCTTTAGCTATCGAGACCTTATTGGACCCACGGTTGAAAAAACTACATTTTGAAGACCCGATGGTTTCAAATGCTATTCAAAAGATCGAATATATGATGAAGAGGGAGCTGGAAGAAATGCGAACAGAATCTGATTCAGATAGTTCAGACAAAACATCGGAAGATTTCAGTCTATGGACCGATCATCAAAAACTAGTTCAAACAAACTGGAAATCAAACAAGACCGAAGAAAGTGTTTCCGACGAGCTGTCTGTCTACTTGAGAACTCCGGTTGGCCGGCTTAGTGAAAATTCGTTAGAAGTATGGTCCGATTATAAACAACAGTTTCAAAAATTGTAAAAAAAAAGCTTATAAATATTTAACTTTGGTAGCCAGCTCAGTGCCATCATAAAGACTTTTTTCGAAAGCTGTACAAGTTTTAATCAACAACGAAACAGAATTCAAGGAAAGCGGGTTAATAAAATGTTATTTATGCAAAGTTTAGAGAGAAAATATTGGGATTTATAAATTCCAATTAGATTAGAATCCCAACACTGCCTCTCTGTCAGCGTTCCTCGTTTTACTTTTATTCTATCTTTCTATTCGAATTTCTAATTTATAAATCCTAGTAATTAAAAATTGCCTTTGTAAAAGACTAATTAAAAATATAATTCAAATAAATACTTCATTTTGCTAGTTTCCTAATCTTCGTCTCATTTTTAAGCTTTAATAAAGGTTAGGAAAGCTTAAAAATGAGACGAAGATATATATATATATATATATATATCGATGTTTTACACACACACACACACACACACAGCAAAATTCCACGTCACAATGAAAACACAGTCATTTTACATGTCTAAAAATGTAATCCGCAATCAGTATTTGTACTTCTAAATGCAACTCGTAACTGCGAGTTTAACGAATTAGTCATCGTGTCCACTCCATCGGTGAGTGTTCAGACGATATTTGGTGTATACAGTTGTTTATTATTGATTTAAAACAACAAAAATTAAATTACGTCTTAGGTTCCAAAATTCAGATATTACTAACAAAAAAGGGAAACATTTTCGTTAGTGTTTATTTTAGCGATATGTCTGTATTTATTACCTCATCTCATAGACGCGAGAGCTCCGAATTTACTTCGCACAGTGGTCTACGACGCGACGTCTGGCAAATGAGCGTCGCAACGCTCCTTTTACGGTAATTTACTGCCAAGCAGTATTTCAGAGGACGAGTCCAAGATAATTTAATGCGTTTAGCCAGGCATGTAATGTGCTTCTCACGTGATGGCATATTTCAGGTAAAATTGCTTCCAGATATTACCGCAAGTAAGATAAATGTTCCTACACAAGTTAAGTAAGAATAAATAAGTGCGCTGTTTGATGTAACCAGAGAATTCTTATGGAAAATTTTAGTATCAATTTAACAGAGAAAATATTATAGATTGACACTTTATATTGTTATATTTTGATGATGAACGTAATTTGGAATCGTGTGCATTATAATGCTAAGATTGTTTACGAATATAATTCTTTACCTTCAGATTTGTTATATCGATATATCTAAACGGAATTAAAAAGGGATGTAAGTGTTCTTTTTTAGGCTCAGATGTTTATTTTAAATCACTAGAATATACAACTGAAGAATTTATATTCTTTCAGTAATTTAAGAAAAACGTTGAAAGAATTTAAAGTTGAAATTTGCAGAGGGCAAATGTAGGTGGGTGCAGGAAAGGGGGAAAATGGGTGTGTAGGGAAATTGCCACCAGAACGTTCGCTGCACTGAAATTAAATTAAATACGCAGAAGAGTAATCGGTGGAAATTGTAACTGAAACAGCTGCTTGCGATATAAATCAGCTTAAGGTTAATGAAAGAAAAAACTGATAGAATCAAATGAACAGAAAAGGTTTCTAACGTTCATCACGTCTTGAAAACCGAATTTATGCTCTATTTTCAAAACGTTCTTTTTTTCGTCAATATTCGTGCGATAGGATTTTGAAAAAAGTTGTATACCTTACAGAGAGTGTAATGGCATTTACCACATAATACAAAAATGATTGGGCAGAAAATTCAGAAACCACGCTTTTTTACTGGTTTGTTTTTAGAGCTATAGATATATTTAATGCTTTCGTCTACAAGTAGTATTGATACTGGCTCTAACCAGGTAGTACTGCTCGGGGCCTAAGGCTTACTGGAAATTTGATATTTATTTCAATAATTAATTGCGTATTATTATCCATTAAAAGAGAATGATGTGTTTTTTATTTAATTATTATTTGTTACTATCAGTAGTAAAATACAGTAGACCATATGCACATTGGAAATTCACCTACACACTGGCACATAACTTTGGTTACTTTAAATAACAGACGATAAGTAAATATTCGCCCTTGGACAAAAAAAAAAAAAAAAACCAAAACCAACTTGTTTGTTAAAGAAAAATCGTTTTGGTTTTTTCACTATCTTGTCGCCAGTTGATATGTTGATATCTTATCCATAAAAGTTAGTGGATCTGATGAGAACAGGTTTGGTTATGCAAATAAAAGGAATATTATAGGATTTTACAATAGCTTTAATGACAGTACTTGTTACCGAGCATGGTGGTGTAACGGTTAGCGTTCCGGCCTCGCATTCGGGAGGACGGCGGTTCGAATCCCCGTACGGGGATCCAGATTTGGGTTTTACATGGTTTCCCAAATCACTATAGGCAAATGCCGGGATGCTTCCTTCAAAAGGCCATGGCCGAATTCCTTCCCATTCCTTGCCCCCCCATCCTTTCCCGTCTCTAAAGACGTCGCTGTTAACAGACGTTAAGCAGTTAAAAAAGAAAAAGTACTTATTGAAATGCCAACAGTCAACACCAATGTGCTACATTTCAAACTTCACTGATTAAAAGATGCAGTTTGAAACCCAAAAGCACCATCAGCCATAAATTCTTAGAAATGTTTTTTAAGTAATAGCACTTGTTGCGTCACAGTCATACCAACTTTGAGTTACATTAGTTGTTCACAGTAATAGTTAAGTAAACCTACTATAGTAGGAGCTCTCGTCGATTTTTTTATCCCTTGAAAGTCAGAAATAGTTCAGTCATTTACATTTGATTTAATAGCGATGATGATACCCCTGTAACCATACTCCGGTGGCAGTTTCACTACTCATCTCTCTATTCACTAATTTTATCTTGCTTTCTCCCACTGTTTCACTCCCTTATTCGCTTGCATACGAAAGAAAATTTCTTCGTTCCCTTACTCCTGAAACTAAGTGTTGGTTTGTGGCCGTGATCACCTCTTCTCTGCCATGTACCTCTCTTAAGGGTACACATATCCATCCAGCTTTCATCGTCAACAAATACCTTATACACTCCCAACAATCCCTTCTCTCGGTTTCTGTCTTCTCCTCACCCCAACCCATCTCGTTAGTTTTATCAGTTACTGATTGTGCTCTGCGAAAATGTCCACAAACAAGTCAAGCTGCTCTCTCTTGCACCCCATCCAACTCTTAGGGTGAAAACATGCCGAGCAGCTCGCGGTGAAGGTCGCGGTAGCGGTGGCGGTAGATGTTTCATCCACGTGAAACAAAAGCATTGTTAGCAATGAGACAGCCCACGCCGAGGCGGTCGTGGCCACCGTCGCTGCTCGCCGCTCACCGCGATGTCGATGAGAGAACAAACTATTTTCTTTTCACCTCGCGGCCTAGCGCGCCGCTGGAGGTCTGCTTGGCTCTAATTGGCTGAGCTATGTCAAGGCCACGCGATCCTGCTCCTACAATTGATTATGCAGGTCAGCTTTCGTATTGTACAGAGAGCTGTTGTTTAATGTTGTCTTGTTCTAAATATTGATTTATTTAATGGTTGTCATTTCGTTTTACACAACTGCAGATATAAATTAACAATGTACTGACATTGACAATGCTACATTCTGTTTTAAATAAATTATTGATGAAATAATAAGTACAGATTTTTATGAATTGGACAATTACGGAAAAGTTAATGTTTCAAGCAATTAGACAGTCAGCGGTAGATAAATTACAACAAATTTTATAATAGTAATAATACTATTTAATTAAAATGCAATAGAGCGCACGCTCCGGTGGCCATTTCCCTACACACCCATCTGTCCCCCTTTCCTGCACCCATCTACATTTGCCCTAATTGAAATAATTATCTATTGTTAGTGACTTGAGTAACTATTCAGAAATTATTACACATCATATACCGACGGAAATTAAACATCAGACAATTCAGTCCAACAACAGTAAAAAAAAATTATCGTATTAATAATTATTTAAAATACTCTTGACTGAATTTGAAATGGAAAATTCTTATTTTTAAATAGAAATTCTGATTTTGGATTGAAAAGTTTTAGATTTGACTTGAAAATCTTTGTTAAACGGTACATTACTTTGTTTACAATAATTACAATTAATTTATAGTCACGACGAGTTTTCCTTCAGCATGTATTGGATTGCTGTGGTAACTGTTATAAACATTTGACTTCAGTTTGTCCAGGATTTTACCGTAAAGTTTGTGGTGTCTTTCGTAGGTGGGCATGGAATCAGTGTGAATGATTTTACAGATCCTGATTTAAATGGTAAATGGTTTGTCTCCGTTCATTTATTTGCTGTTAACTGAACCTTCCGATACCAGCCGTAGAATGTAGCCACCACTTTGTGTCTACTGACAGACCATCATCATCCCTATCGTTATCGCTTCCACGAATCATTGCAGGTTAAATAAAGTAAATGATACTCCCGTTAAACACAAAATATGAACAATTTACAACGTGTGGCACCTACAAGGATTTTCAAAACATTGGTGAACGCTAACAGCTATACGTCGACATCTAGCTTCATCTCCATCGCGAGCTGCGCGCGAACCGAGCGTGGTGGTGTAACGGATAGCGTTCTGGCCTCGCATTCGGGAGGACGGCGGTTCGAATCCCCGTCCGGGCATCCAGATTTGGGTTTTCCATGGTTTCCCCAAATCACTCCAGGTGAATGCCGGGATGCTTCCTTCAAAAGGCCATGGCCGAATTCCTTCCCATTCCTTGCCCCCATCCTTTCCTGTCTCTAAAGACCACGTTGTTAAAAAGGGACGTTAAACTGTTAAAAAAAAAAAAAAAAAGCGAGCTGCGCGGTATGTTTTTAGCCATCGATCGCGACATCGACCTTCAGCGCGACCACCACCGCCACCTTCACGGCGACCTGCTCGGCATGTTTTCACCCTTATACTTGATACCCGTATTGTGACTTCCAAACTACCACATCATTCTCATGCAATGGTCAAACCAAGATTTCCTTCACGTGATTGGTACATAGCCCGTCTGCAGTAAATGGAGGCTCTTAAATCTCTCCCTGCCCCCTGCTCAGCTGAGATTATTGTCACATGTTATGCCAATATACTTACAATTTATGACTTAAAATTTATATCGTTCCTTCTGTTTTTACGGATTTGGTGTTGCAACGTGTTGTCATTAAATGGCGTGCAACCTGAATTTGCGTTTGTGGTAAACACTATTGCGAATTCTAATTCTTATTCCTAAGTTTGGGATGTCTTCACATTGTTGATGCCACTATAGGAATTTATTAAACTGAAATATCTCATGCAATAAATATAGGCCCTACTTCTTATTTAGTCCAATCGCAGAAAAGCGTGAAGGCTATAAGAGATTACTCGCTGCTATTAGGAGTTGAACAATTACGCAAATTAAACTCATTGTAGTGCTACATATTCTTTAAGAACTGGCCCGACGCTGGAGTGATTATTATATCATGACAAAAATGTGTGAAATGTGTTTTTAATTCGTAAAGAAAGTACGCAAACTCTTAAGGGGGGAAAAAATAGAATTAAATCAAAATATACACATATGAATTATAATTTTTTCTTAGAACTGTTTATTTAAGAGTTGTTTGTTGATTTACCTTCGTCAGTTTCAGCCCACTGTTTATTTACAGGTATGGTCAGCCCTACTGCCTCTCCAATTTAGGTGGAGATTTTGTTAGGAATTTTATCCTAGAAGTCGAAATAGATGCTGTATTAATTACATGGATGACGTCAAGCTCAAATTCCACGATTTCAATATGAAATTAAAAATTTTAATGTAGTTTGAGTAATAATCTTCCGAAAGCTAAACAAACAAACAGAATATACGTAGTCTGTGATTCATAGGTCGAATTTAGAACAATTGAATGCACAAAGGTGAAAGCTTACAAAACTATCGTGAGTCCACATTTGGACTACTGTTACGCCGTTAAGAATCCGTTTCATATGTGTTTGAAAGTGAGAGTATATAGAAAGGACAGAGAAGAGCCGCTCGATTCGTAACTGCTTCTCGCAGTCCTCATGAAAGCGTCACTGAATTGATTCTTAGATTGAACTGGGATTCTCCAGTAGACAGACGATACAGGTTTTGTTTGAAGTTACTGGCAGACATGCGATCACCCAGTTTCATTTACGACTGCGATAAAATATTTTATTTTGATCGTAAAAATAGTATAGATAAGATTAAAGAAAGAAGATGCCGCACTGATGCTTTTATGAATGCTTTCTTCCTTCGTACCATTCGAGATTGGTATGGACAGAGTAGAGATTAGTTTTGGTTCAATTTGGTGAATTTAGAGTATAGGCTATATTGCGATACGCGAGAACATCTACTTATGAAACAGATCCTGGGTGGCCTATAGAAAAACATTCTCTCATATATCCAGTTCAAAGGGTTTAATTATTTTACTACTAAATCATAGAGAACTTTTACTTAGAATTCCGCAGGAATCTGTTTCGGTATCATTCCCTTTTATATAAATGTCCGTTTTCCGTAGTTTCCAGAAATTAGCCCCATGCTGATGCTGAGATGCATGTGGGTCATGGTCGAGTCCTCATTGTCAGTGATTCTATTGCGGCTATGATGACATGGTTGTTGGCTAACAGTCAATATCCTGGAAAAAGTAATAGTCTCTATCGGGGATATTGGCTTTGAATATTTCAGATACCAGGTATTTTTTAGTGGAGCATGTGCATTTTATTTTCAGTCACCAGAAACCGACTGGATTGAAGCAATTCTTCATCTCTTACTATCTAATCTAACCTCTCAATATAAGTGTTACAACCTACGAGCTCAATTATTATCTTCATACAAATAATGTTCTCGGGTGGCTAGCCGAGTTCTAGGAGTGTTATCGTAATCACACGATATTTCGGCGCTCTCAATCGTCGGCGCCATCTTCCGACGATTCAGTGTTCTCAACGCCGAGAAAGATTACGTAATTATATATTATCTTCATATTTTCCACTCTTTTCTTCCTCTAAAATTTTTTCCTTCAATTGTCGCCTCCACTAGCAAATGAACCATTTCATTTTGTCTTAAAATGTTTCCCATCATTTCGTCTCTTCTTTCTGGGGGACTCTTCCAGACATATTTTTCCGTGCTCATCCTCTGCAAAACACGTTCATTTCATACTTAACCTGTTCACTTAATTTTCACCATCTTTCTAACGCACCAAAATTCAAATGCTTCTTTTTTCTGCTTTTGCGGCATTCTAGAAGTCGATGCTTGACTGCTATAGACAATAGCGCTATTCTCCACACATACAGTGCTAAAATACATCTACTCACATATTGAAACATCGTGCATGCAGGTGCACAGTAGAGTACATAACATGGTGTTCCAGGAAGTATTGCAAAACCTGCAATTCTACTTTTTTAAATCTATACAGGTACTTTATAAACGTATTGTCTTGTGATTTAATGAACTCACGTAAGCACAATATTTCAATTTTCCTAATGAAAATTGTTACGAAACTCGGTAATTAATGTACTGATGAAATGCTTGCTCTAGGCTTTGTAAAAAAGTAAGACCAGCATCACTTAATAAAGGAATGATCCATGTTCATATTATTTCATTTTTATTCCGAAGTTAACAATATGATTATGCTCACAACATATTTGCTTGACGAACAGTGTGACAGGATGTGAGATTAATTAGCTAATTAACCGAGCTCACACGTTAAAGCCACATGAGACCGTCTGTGCCGTTAAGTAATTAGCTTACGGTTAGTGATCTGAAACTAAATTAAGATATGATACATATTGTTATTATACGTTCGCTTCATTTCACGATAGAAAATCGAATAATTACTCCAATGTTGCTGGACCTGACTCTACATATCAAGTGAAATAAAAGTCTTTGTTGGCTTGTCTTCTATCTAATGATTTCTGATCTCTGGTCAATACGCCTGTACACAACTGAAAACGATCTGTATTTCCCGCGTTTTGCACCCATGATCGTGTGACATGGGCAGATGCCACATACAACATATTAAGTAACAGTGGAAAATTAACTATAAGATTTCGTCTGATACAACACTTAAACAACTGGAAGTGAAAAACGCTTCTACTGAATGATCTTAAACGAGATCGTGAATTTGGTGTATCAGCTGGACTCACTGGTAACATGAGTTCAGTTACCATTCACAGAATTCCGAATTTTACTCAAGCTTGAATTTAGAAATTTCTCGAATCCATTACAATAGTGCCCGTCGATTGAGAATTGTTCTTACCTTGGGCTAATTACTTGCTCATGCCAAAAATATGGACACCATTACTGTGTTGATGGTACAAACTTTCAGGATTGATGAAAGAGAGACAATGTACCTATTTGAAATAAGGAATACCTGGGATACCAAAGATCTACTAATTTTGTTTTACTGCGCTGCTTCCACAAGAAGCGATTACGGTTACGACAGTTGTTCTAATAACAAGTTACGGAATAACAAGTTAAACCGGGCTCTATCGTACACAGTGGACTAACCCAGGCGTAGGGTCACAGGACATTCTCTTAACTCTCTACAGCCAAACATGGAGAAAAAAAAAAAAAAAAAAAGGTTTCGGGTCAGTTTAACTAGCTGGCCACGAAACAGGGTCTCCTCTTCCTGTGCACTGTCCAATGAACTTCTGATCAAGATGTTCTGGAGCATGACGTGAAACGAGACTAGCGATCCATCACGTTGAGCCCACATACGTCGAAGATCAACAAAGTGAAATACTTTATAATAACCCAGCGAGTTTCACTCTCAGAAGCAATGTGTAAACTTGTTTAATTCTTCACTGCATTAATAAAAGTGGAAACAGACTCTATCTACTCTTATGGCCAACTCTTATGTTATACACCCAGCATGTCATGCGAAACGGCATCAGATTATAGACTGCGGTACTGCGGTAGTTTCCTGACCACCGAGTGTGGTGGGTGAGTGGTAACACTCGGGCCTTGCATTCGGGAGGATGCGGGTTCGAATGCCAGTGCGGCCATCCGGATTTGGGTTTTCAATGGTTTCCAAAAATCAAGCCTGGCGAATGATGGGAAGGTCCCTTCAAGAGACCAAAACCATCATTCCACATAATTCCTTAATTTCTTTTTTTTTTTTTTTTTTTTTTTTTTGAGTTTACGTAAAACACCATATGTAAATAGTATTTTAATTCGTAAATAAAAATAAGATATCTCCAACAGGCAACCAATTTTCCTAAAACAAATTTTAAATCAGACATAATATGACTACTATATTGAAAAGTGTTTTGCTGTTATTAGATACACAAATAAAAAAGTTAAACTATAATTCGTAGTAATTTTCTGAAGATGAATACGAAATTCGACCGTGAATTATATTACGAACAGTTTTATAGGCGAGAAACGAATAAAAATTCAATCAGCAATTTAGGTGTATAGCTTCATAAAAGAAATTTTATCATCTAAGAAAATTATTGTTGACTTATGAAAACAAAAGTTAATGATAGAGGGATAATAACTATCGTACATTCAGTGAAACCAACAGGTGGCCGTCGGCCAGTTCTTTTCTTTTTGTTAAGGCTCTTATCAGCTACTTCATTACAACCGGTAGGGGTTGTGATTATAAACGAGAAGGACATTGATCGTGACGTTATGAAGCAGTTACATCAACGTTCGGCTGTAAGGATTTTGGGAAATCATGGAAAATCGAGATCAAACCCGCTTACTGCCTCATATTAATCGCTACCACAACACATTTACATCAAATTGAAATAGTTATTCATCTCTTATAGAACATAGTACTAAACATACGATCACATTTAAGAAAATTCAGCAGATTTATTTTACAAAGTTTCATATCAAAATTAAGGAATCTCAATCTGTTGAAATAGATAATAAAACTATTCTTATTAAAAAAAAAAAATAACAACGGCGAACCTATTGTTCTTGCCGTTGTTCTCGTGTTTCAACATATCTGAAACAGATGATAATACAGAAAATCATCTTGGCTCTATAATAAACTAACTTCTCCTCCTCCCAGAATTTTTTCTTTGTTTCACTGAGGTTCCTCCTCCTTTTTTCAGAAATGTGGTCTTGGCTTTTGTACATTGCCTTGAATTTATCAATTTTTAGTTTGAAACCCTCTTCATTTCTCGATGTCTTCTGGATGGATCCAAACATTTTCCATATCTTTTCTGATCTCTTCAACCCACTTTGTTGTTATCTCTAATTATTGATAAAGTTAAAAATTATTTTGTCAGCTTATCTGACTCATATTTTGATAATACATGTACAAAAATTTCAACTTATGTCCCAGAATGTGAACTGGAAATAGTAAGAACGGAGTCTTTCCCGGCATATAATTGCAATGAAGTCTTCACGTGTGTACCGCCGGATTGTGTTGTAAAAATTCCATATTTCTAAGGCTAGCTCCTTCATCGAAATATCTTGTTTTCACAACACAATCTGACGATACACCCTTGAAGTCTCCATTGCGGAAAATAGTAGTTTGCTATTTATTTCCAGGCAGATCTACTATGAGGGCGGGGAAGGAAAATTATGCTTCGCTACTCTGGTTGAAAAAAAAATGTGTTTCTGGTGTGATATTCCTTTATGTTGCGTCACGTGTAATGCGGTTACGCTCCGTGTGGACACCTGTACAGGCCATGCAGCGGTGTCGGCTCCGGGCGCCGTGTTGCCCGCCGCAAGCAGCTTACCGCCCGCTGATAGTTGCTAAGTACTCTCCATCCTAATCTTGCTTCTCATCAACATCGGAGACACAGCAGGTAGCTCCCTCCCAGACAAGTCCCTTCCGCAAACTTGGCTCCAGTTCCCAGCTGCGCAAAGGCCCGGCCTGCCCTGGCTTCCAATGACGAACCACCTCGCCGCAGATTGGCTGCCAAGACGAGCGGCTCAGGCGCTCCAAGTTTACAACTAACCGAGCTTTTAGAGGTTCCATCAGATCTTTGTTAAAAGCTGTTAATGTCAAGAAACAGATTTTATTGAATATCTAATTTACTCATGTCGTATTATTACTTCAAGTTACCCCAAATATAAAGGGAAGTGACAAATATACTTGCGTAACTCTAATGTAAGATTTTACAAAAATCTGATTTATTTTTATTTAATTATTTAAAAAAAAGACAAGGCACTGGTCAATAATAATTTGTGTATCTCAATATTTTCTTCTGATTGATTCGGAGTATTAAGAAATTGTAATTTTATTTAATGGATGCTCGCTAAAAATTCTACTACTTCATACACAAGTACGCTGTAATAATTACGCAAAGCTCGAAAGATATTTTATTGCTATAAATTACTATTATGGAAGAAATAAGAGGCCACTGTACGATAGTCAGCTGATCGACTGATTGTTCCCCCACAGAAAAATCTTCTGAGTGGAAAAAAATTGTCAAATTTTTAGAAGATTCGCTATCCGGAAATAAAGAAAATGAAGTATTAAAATTTTTAAAGATAATAAACTACTGCAACAAACAACACAAACTTATGAGTAAAATAAAATACTTAAAGAGACAGTAAGAGAATACTGAAGAATTAAAGTAGCTTATATTTAATTAGATTTTCATAGAAAGTTGAAAGCTTGTGTGATTCGTCATCCCGGAAATAATTTTATGGCCCAGTGAATTCGGTTAGGCTTACCAGTATTGCTTTAAAACTTTATTTAATAGCAATTATTTGCTTGGAATATAAATTTAGCATTATTTGTGACATATTGGAAATGTTGTCTCTGTTGCTATCATTTAAAATGTTTAAAAATTTTCAGCTCTTAGTATAAAATACACATGAGCTGCATACGTAAGAAGTATTAAGTGCTATATAATACAGAAAAACTTTCTAAGTTAAAGTGGTTTTCAGTTCTTTTATACTTTTATGGTCACTAGAAATGCATTTTTATTGTACTAGGAACGTAGATAAACTTTCTTGCTCAGGGCCGAAGTTTTCGTCTTTCCAGTTCCACTCCAAGCAGCTTTACCAATCAAGATGTATTTTCTAGTACTCACCATTAAATTGGAATCATCGTATTTGTAACTAGCATTTTCTCGCTGTTTCGACTATGAAGATCTTTTAGTGTGCAATAATGCGTTTCGTTTCACTTCTAGTAGCAACGCATAAACATTTTTAACGTAAATAGATTAAATTCCAGAATTTCTTTACGCTTATTGGAGTGGTTTTCTCTGTATTTTTACGACTGCATTTAAGAAAACTGAAGAAACAAACATCCAGACTTGCAGAATCCAAAGCGTGGACTGTATACCTGTACCGCAGCGTGATCTTTGATGGCTATTTTCTAAAGTAGTGTTCTTCTGAGATGCAGTGTCATTTGTGGTGCCTATCAACTCCTGGTAGGGACGAGTTATCATTTTTAGTTGTGTTCCACGGTCACGTATAGTCACAAGATACATCGCAGATTTTAAGTAATACCATTAGCTTCAAAACTGTGAAAATCCCATCCATATTGGATCAGTAGTTTGCGCGTGATACCTGGGAAAAAGTACAGGCACACGAAACCCTCTTTAAAATTTATAAAATAATTTAGTAGACACTAATATCTGGCAGAAATATCCTGCCGCAGAATTTTTGTTAATTAAGAGCTCGTAGAGTCCTATTGTATGGGATTCATTTTTTCTATGGATACGATTTGTTTTCAAAATTAATGGCACTTCTGACAAAGAAACTGAATACTTTGAACTATATTTCGAATGAATACATAAACGGGTTCAAAAGTATTTCAACACAAGTACCCACGGCATAGTTCAAAATTAACAATTTTATTTATACAATTTAAGTTTGAATTAATTAACTGAGAAGAACCTATTGTTAGCGTACCACAAATTGTCATCAACTGGAAACAAATACACTGATGTGCCAAAACATTATGACCACCTGCTTAATAGCTCGTCGGTTAACCTTTGGAAAGCAATAATAAATCGTTTGGCGTGGAAATGATCCGGCAAGCCCTTGGTTGATTCCTGGATGCATACGCACAGGTCGCTAAACTCCTTTAAATTACGGGCCGGTGGTTTGTGGGTGCGGAACTGGAGCCTCATAGCGTCCCAGGTGTGTTCCATAGGTTTGAGACCAGGCCAAGAAATCACCGTGAGTTCACTAACATGCTGCTAGAATTAATATAGCACGATTCTGGCATTGGGATACGGGCAGTTAACCAGCTAGACGCCATTGCTTTAGTTGAAGACATGAAGTGTTCTAGTTGATCACAAATGTCATGGTGTCTTCGATCAATGGAATAGGTTCCACGAAAACCAAGGTGAATGTCGGCCATAGCGTAATACTGCCCCCAGCAGCCGGCGACCGTGGCGCGGTGCATGTTTAGGATTCGAGCAGTACGTGACCATCGACCTGGCGTGACAAGACACTTAATTAAGACGACACGATTCCATTGATCCACAGCCCAGTATCGATGATCTCGTGCTCACTTCAATCGCAATTGACGATGTCGTTGGGTCCAGACTGGAATTCCCGTGTGGCAAACCAACCGGGCAACAACTCCATCGTCTGGCTCTTAGACATAACCTACTTGTCTGGCCCTGAAGAGCCCACCAACTATCCGTGGAATGGCAATAGAGCAGATGTTTTGGACATTGCCTTTACTAAAGGGCTCACTGGCATTGTAACTGCAAACACCCTGAACAGGATGTCTTCGGATCATTCCCCAGTAATCTATGAAGTAGACGCAGGCTCCTGGAAACCAGAAGAGAAGATGGCAGCAACAACAGAAAAAGTAACTGGGATCAGTGCCGTGACACAATCACCGAAGCAGTTGACGAGCAACTCCTCCTAGACAATATAACCTCAGACCAAGAGCTCAACAACTTCGTATGCATTGTTATTAACGCCAGCAATGCCATCACACCACGTAATATGAGAGTCCAGTATCCAAAACAGCTACCTCCACATCTCCTAGCCCATATTGTACACAAAAATCGAGTTGCTAAGGAGTGGAAACTCACAAGAAAAGCAGAGACCATGCGACTGCTAAACAGACTATAGCGAGAAATAAAAGCAGCCTTGACAGATGACAGAAATCGGGAGTGGTCCACTCAACTAACCATTTTAAGGACTGAAGATGGCAGGCACCCTGTGGAGAGACACTCGCAGATTCACGAGGAGACGAGCTAGTCATCCGCCTTTTCATGGAGAGATAGGCCACGTCTTTGATCCAGAAAGCAAGGCAAACGCTCTCGCAGACCATTTTGAAAAGCAGTTCCAGCTATCGAAAATAGAAGACAAAGACAACATCATTGAAACTCGCCGAAGACTTTCGAGATTCATGGAGGCAAATGACGATGGGAATAACATAACTGAATTTACAGAAGAGGAGGTGCTGCATGTGATAAAACGGCTACACCAAAAGAAAGCTACTGGACATGATAAGCAGTTCTTCCCGTACCCCATCTAATCCAATTTAGTTTACACCAAATTGACCGCGGTAAGTTGAATCCTGGTAGTTTTGAACATGGATTGGTAATTTTCACTATGCCCTGTGGTGTTGACGATGCCCATTTCGCTGTCCAGCTATCTGTAGGGCTGAATGAGTTAGATGTTAGACTGACAGCAGTCTTCCAGGCAGGGCGACGTGACTTCAGCCGTGTTTTGTAATCCCTAATATCTCCATGGATGGGAAGAGCGTCATTGTTCAGAATTCTCGTCCATAGTTTCATTAGGATCTTTTACCTTCTGATGTGAGATGGTGGGATGTTGCTGAGCACCGGCAACCAGCGAATAGGTGTAGATAGAAGCGTGCCAGTTATAATGCGCATCGTTTGTCGAAGATGAACGTCCACCAACTGGGTGTGAGAGCTATTAAGCCACACGCTGGAGCAGTATTCAGCAAGTTCCTGCCAGCCGTTGAAGTAAGTGGTTCCGACTTTTAAGCTGGGCAGCTGTATTCTGAAGGTGCTTTTTTTTGTTTTTTTTTAGGACCTGTCTAATGTCACACCCAGGTATTTTGGGGTACTATTATACTTCGGCATCTGGTCTCTGAACTATATATTTGGCTGGTAATTCATTTGTTTGTTGCTAAGATGGAATGTAGTAATTTGTGTTTTCTGTGGATTTGGTTGAAGGCGCCACCTTCGTAAGTAGGCATCAATTTTCTGAAGGTCATGGGTCAGGATTTTTTCAGCCTCCATGAAGTTAGTTCGTTGCACTGTAAGATTGATATAATCAGCATATACAAATTTGCGAGAGACTGTGTCTGGCAGGTCATGAGTATATAAATTGAAAAGTATAGGGGAGAGAACCGAGCCTTGTGGTAAACCATTAGTTAGCTTGTGAAATCTGCTCCTGATGAACTTAGTGTGTACCTGTAACAGGCGGTTACTTAACATGTTTAATAGTAAAGAAATTATCTTTATGCAAGGAACTGCTTTGATCAGTTTGAGAAGTAGACCTTCCCTCCAAACTGCATCGCATGCTGCCGAAAGATCTAGGAATACAGATACGTTCTTCATTTTCTTCTGATACCCTACTTCCAAGTAGGTGGTAAGAGACAGGACCTGATCACTACAGTCCCGACTAGGACAGAATCCAGCTTGTTCAACAGGGATCAGGGCTTCGACTGCAGCAGCTATTCTGTTCAATATAAGCCTTTCCAGTAATTTGTAAGTGATCCTGAGTAAGGCTATCGGTCGGTAACTTTGTGGTATAGTTGGATCTTTTCCTGGTTTGAGTAAAGCAATGATTTTTGTTCGCTTGAAGATCTGAGGAAGCCTTCCAGATTATAGTATGGAACTGAAGAATGAGGCAAGCCAACGAGATGTGGCTGGTTCACAGTTTTTCAATAGTTCTGGACAAATCCCATCTAATCCTTCAGCTTTTCCGTTTAGAAGGGACTTTGAACCTTCCTCAACCACTTATAATGAGAATGGATTGTAGTATATAGAGTGAGGTTGAGTTTCGAGCTTTAGACGTTTAAGCTCATATTTAGCCTGTCTAATGAACTGCTTGTCCTTTTTTGTTCTAGAAGTATGTACAATGTTATTTGCTATTGATTTCACATTAATGTATGAGTGTGTCCTTGAGGGTATTGATGCAAGATCTAATTTACGAATAAGAGACTAGGCTTTTCTAGTGGGATGGGTAAAGTTCAGATTTTTAACAGTTTTTGTCCATTTAACTCTTCTAGCATGGTCAAGTGATTCCAGCAGTTCTGTTGCCTTCTCATAAGAGCTGCTTACCTCAAATTCTTCTTTAATTCTGCTTGACTCCTCACTCCATCCTTTTCTGAAGCCTCGCGGGATGGCTCTATTCGCTGCAGCTTTTATTAGTCCTATAAACCTTGCATAATTCT
This sequence comes from Vandiemenella viatica, assembly GCA_031002005.1. Lineage (NCBI taxonomy): Eukaryota > Metazoa > Arthropoda > Insecta > Orthoptera > Morabidae > Vandiemenella > Vandiemenella viatica. The sequence continues at coordinate 216,825,458 of JARYHS010013630.1, forward strand.
CTGGGACTGCTTGGATCCATCGACTGTTAGCGTCGGTATACTGCGCATAGGCTTCCCAATCTTCTCTCTGGACGTTCCACTGAGATTTAGAGATGGATCGGATTCCTATTTTATAGATTATGGGCCTATGCTGGCTGTGAGAACTTGTCTCCTTACGCGACAGAAAGGAGCTGTTAACCCGGAAGAGGCGAAACAGAGGTCCGGTCGTGTTTCCAGCGAGCGGAATGAAATGTACTTTTACCGAGAGTGGTGGTGTAACGGATAGCGTTCTGGCCTCGCATTCGGGAGGACGGCGGTTCGAATCCCCGTCCGGGCATCCAGATTTGGGTTTTCCATGGTTTCCCCAAATCACTCCAGGTGAATGCCGGGATGCTTCCTTCAAAAGGCCATGGCCGAATTCCTTCCCATTCCTTGCCCCCATCCTTTCCCGTCTCTAAAGACCACGTTGTTAAAAAGGGACGTTAAACTGTTAAAAAAAAAAAAAAAAAAAAAAAAAAAAAAAAAAAAAAAAAAAGAAATGTACTTTTGTCTTTAGGATCATGTGTTAACGTCAAGTTGTTGACATCAGCCCATTCTATTAACATAATCCCTCTCTCGTCACTTTGGTTATACCCTCACAGAGTATGATGGGATTTGAAATCTCCTAGGATAATGCTGTTCTTAGTGGGAACCAAGCAGATAGTTCCTGGTCAAGTTGCAGTGGGTGGCTTGTAGATGTTTGTAACCACAACAATGTGCAGCTCTATTGTGGAGTAAAAGTAAGTTGGATGATACTCCGCTGGAATGGCTTTGTAGTTGTATATGTCATTCTTAATGTAGGTTGCAAACCATCTTTTGCATGATGTTGTGCTGTTACCATTCATATTAATTTGCTGAACGAAGTGAGGATAGATCCTTAAGATTACCGTAATTATTTTATTATGAGTGATTCGGTTTATCTAAAACAAGATTTGTCCGCAACTTGATCCAAATAAAATCTGAGATGTGGTACTTTCATTTACTGATAAGCTACGAAAAAAAAGTTGGTTAAATCGGAGAAAGCAATGGAGGATATGTTTACCAAACATTTTCAGCTTTAATCCCTACATCATCGAGAACTCTGAAAGTTAATCGTGGTAAAAAAAAATATCCCAAAGTGTTAACCCATAACATGAGCGTTTACAACCATCTTTAGTTTTGCCGTGATGCGCACGCCGATAAACAAAAATGGCTAAATAACACTTTTGACATTTTTGTCATCATGATTTACTGTTTTTTAAAAGAAGTCATGTAGAGACACTCCCTGCGAGCTGGCAGACTGAAAGTTTCCCAAATTTATAGTTTTGGCCCCTTTCTCATCGGGAACTCTGTAGCATATCCAGACGGGAAAAATGTAATATACATTAAGCGATGATATATAATATCAGTATGTATATTTAAAAAATATCATTATTAAGTAAATGCGTGGTGTTCGCACAGAGAAAAAAAATACAAAATTTATGATTGCATTGATCTAACTACAGTAGTGTTGCAAACTGAAAAAACCAAAATGTTTTTTTTCAGATTTGTGAAAAAAAAAACATGAAAAAAAACTTAGCACCCTCGTTTTTTTTCTAAATTTGGTTTTTTTTTTTCAGAAAACTATATATTTGATAAATTATAGTTTTTATTTATGGAACTTACATTTT